>VMOF01000013.1:6035133-6128484 GCA_011764245.1 Trialeurodes vaporariorum
ATCCTCGATTTCAAAGTTCGATTGAATCTTTCCACTATAGCTCCTTTAATTTTCGTATAAACTGAATACAAGCTGATTTTATGTTTTTCCAAGAGAGATTTGAACTCTTTGTTGTAAAATTCTTTTCCGTTGTCCGTCTGCAAGAGTTTGGGTCGATTGCTAGCTTCTTTCAAGATTTTCGACATCGCCAGTGATACATCTTTCCCGGACTTGGATTTCAGAGGTTGAACCCATGCAAACTTGGTAAAACAATCAATTACCGTCAAGAGGTATTTAAACCCTTTATTAACATTTGAATAAGGGATCATTTCAACAAGATCTGCTTGCCAAAGATCTCCTATACCTTTGAGTTCTATTTTTCTCCTACCATAATTTCGACGAGCTGCTTTATGTAACTCTTCAATTAAAACTTCCTTACTCATAGTTATTCCAGATACAGTCAATTTATGGGTTTATAAGCACGGTTTAAAAGCACAGGTTCAACAACCTCAACCTTGTTTAGTTGCTCTCGCAATTCTTGTACTTTGTTTTCCAAGTTCTGGAACTTTTCTTCGAGTTTCACGATTTCCTGATGAACATAACTTTTTGTCACAGCATCTTGATCTTCTATTGGCTCGTGTAAATTCTTTATTCTTTTAGCTTGAGCGTTAAAATGATTGTCTGATGTTACACTAATTGTTCGGGAGGATATGAAAGCTTGGGAGGTCCTTTGCATAGCATCAGCCCATCTCTCTGGTTTCGCTGCAATGTTACTGTTTCCAAATTTATCTAACATTTTCTACGAAGATGGTGCTTCTGAGCTAAACGACAGTTTAATAGAAACTGTTTTTTTTTTCTTTACTTGCTCTCACTCCTTCCTCACCGCTTTCTTTTGACTGTCATCCTCTTCTCCTCCTCCCTCCGACTTCCGTTTTTTATTTTCACTCGAGGTCTCTGTTTCCTCTCCCATGCTGGTTTGTACATCCACTGAGCCATGCGTTTCTTCCAAAGTTGTTTGTTCAGTTAATGATTTATGTATTTCTTCTGATTTGATTTTTTGAGGCTCTTCAGGATTTTTCACTTTCGAAGACAATGGATCGTTTCCAAGTACTGAGTCCGTTTTTCTTTCCTCAGCCCCCTCTCCTGTCTGTTCACTTAGAGCTTCCTTGTTACTTTCAACGGTTGTTTGAACTTTCATCGGTGCTTTGCTCCCGTTTAACGTAGCCTCCAGCAATTCGGTTTTAGCCTCAAGTTTAAGGATTTTTGGCTGATCGTCTTCTACGGCTTGGAGTCGATCATTATGTTGAAGCGTAATTGCATCAAGATCTTTATATCCGTTTCCGATCAAGATTAGTTTCCTATCGTGTTCTTCAAACCTCTCCTTTACCTCTTGCTGAAAATCTTTCTTGTGATTTATTCGACTTTCGAGAGCGTCAAGTCTGACTAACTGCGCCTTTATTCCATTGTAAGTCTCGAGGGTTTTCTGTAAGTCCTCGAGACTCGCATGGATGTCAACGTGAGCATTGAATTTTTTTTCAAGTTGCTGTAGACGAGCAGGAATATTTTCTAGCTTCAAAAGCTTGTTTTTAAGCTCTTCTACATCAGCAGTCAAAGTAGGAATCCCATCCGCTTTCTCTTTTAGTCTGGTCAGAGTGTCTCTGCTTTCTTCCGTGCTTCTTTCAATCAATGTCAATCGATCATTAAAGTCATCGACTTTGATATTTATTAAAGCAGACTCTTTGTCAATTTCATCAAAGTGTGTGTTGTACCATTCCAGCAATTTCTCCAAGTAAAAAAGTTTCTCCTCTACCCTCAGGAGTTGAGCCTCAATTTTCGCTTCTTGAGTTTGAGTCAACGTAATCTCGAAATGATTGCTTTGAATGCGATCGGAAAGATCGGTAATAAGTGCGTTGAGCATTACTATTTCTCGATGTAACGTCATTTCTAGAGTATCTAAATTGCATTTAGATACCGACCACTCCATTTTTTCCCCTTTTACTTTGTCTTCTTCTTTCTTTTTCTGTGTATCTGAGACTGTTAATAATTCCGGCGGAGTGTTCTCGGCCTCCTCTTTTTTCGTCCACTTCATACCTATACTTCCACTATAAACCATGTTTAGTTAAAGTATGTAACCAGCTTCCCGCAACTCTTCTTCAATACTTAGAATTTCTCGATCGTGTCCGGTATGACCAGCGGCGCGAGAAGCGAATAGCAACGACAAGCGCTCTACTAATTCGTTAGGATCGTCCCAGTAAACGTATGTTCGCTTAGGATTCCACGGAATAAAAATTCCACCGCCAGCTTTTTTATTCTTTTCCTTCGAAGGGAATAGGTCTTTAATCACTGTTCGATACTTAAAGGAGCGATCACCACGTACTGATTCCGTTGGATTATAAGACTTTCTGCGAGCATTTGTCAACTCGATGATTCTTTTATACTGTTCCGCATCCTCAGTGGTGTAACCTACAGGATTTTTCTTGAAAATGAGCTCAATCAGACCGTTAGAGTAGGGAAAGGAAATATTGTTCACTGTAAACGAGGACTCTCCTTTATTAAATCGGATCACCTCACTTCCGATCTTGTACTCATTTTCTTGGTCATCGTATCTAACACCATATTGATGATCGTACTCTTTTCCCTTACTTAACATCTCGCTGAGGTATGGTTTTACCTTAGACGAAAAATCTCCTCCATCAATGTAGAGATCAATGGAACTCTCGCGATTTATGCTTCTCTCTTTTTCTTCCTCAGTCAGCTCGGCTATTGCAGATTCTGCTTCTTTCTTTTTTACTTCTTCTTCCTCTCCTTTTTCTCCTCCTCCTCCTTCTTCTTCTTCTTCTTCGTCTTCTTCTTCTTTTGGTTCATTTTTTACAGAGTCTACACTATCGCGCGCGTGTTGTTCAAGAAAAGTCTTTAATGGACTCGTTATTGGTTTGAGTTTTTTCTCCAGAATAATATCATTTTCCAGTTCTCCTCGACGTAAAGCATTGAACTTCTTTTTAATTGTATCACGAGCTCTAATAATTGCACTGTAATGCTCCATCTTCGCGAGAATGATTCTAATACTGTCAGATCATCTTTTTATATAGATATCGAATCCTTTCCTGTACCGCCCCTTATCTACATCACTGTCTTTATCGATGACTAAGAACCCGTATTTGTCTTGCCAACATAACGCACACATGTCTTTAAATTCCCCAAAAGTCATATCGGTAGTTACGTGGTCATCATAGACATGTTTTAAGTTCGTTTCATCTTGCTTGAACAAAACTAGGAGGTTTGCATTATCACGAATCAACTGCTTCGGAATCTTGCTGTAAGTTTGAGAAAGGTAAAAACTGTCAACTGCACTGTGACGTCCCATACTAAAGTACTCCCTCATTACATCTTGTTTATCACAAGCCACATCATCAAAAATGAATATAGAATTTTTCTTCGCTTCACTAGGTTTCACAATTTCTGAGCTGCCCCCGAAGACAAAGTAACCAATTGCTTCTACTTGATTGAAAATATTTCCCAACTCAACATATTTGGGTTGGAAAGGTGTTTTCGAATAAAGGTAGGTGTTTTCAAATTTTAAACCGTTCTCATCTAAAAGGAGACACACTATCACATTAGTCTTACCACAATTCGACGGTCCACAGATAATGCATCTGATTGAATCAGGTAACAAATCACTGTGACGCCGTTTTTTTCTCCCCCCTCTGTTTGTGGGATCCTTATTACTTATTTTTATTTGCTTCTTTTGCGGAATGAGTTTCATTATAGACTGACTGAGCATCGAAGGTGAGTCTATAATAAAAAGTGTCCTTTGATTGTTTGTTTATGACACTTGATTTGCTGAGTCAACCATGGAACGCGTTTCGTCAACTGATCGGAATTTAGGAGGGTGTAACAAAGTGAAAATAAAATCGATACTTTTCCATACTTTCAAAGTTTTGATGAATTTGATATTGAAAAAAAAAAAGAGAGGGGGGATAAGCATTGAGGAGAGCTCATCCGAAGACTGGTTCGGTCAAGACCTAGAGGCTACAATTTAAGTATGAATAACAAACTCGGGAATGATTTTCTCGTTAGTTATGAAAAAGAATCGAAAGGGAAAGGGGTTAGTGAACAAGTTGATAGATTTACTCCCAGTTGAGTTACATTTACCCGGTGGATATCGATATTGTGGGCCGGGGACTAAACTAGAAGAACGATTGAAAAGAGGAGACCCCGGAATCAACAAATTGGACGATTACTGTAAGGATCACGATATTAGCTACAGCAAAACTTCCGATTCCCTTGACCGCAACAAGGCAGATCTTTTATTAGCCGACAGAGCTTGGGAACGTGTCAAGGCAAAGGATTCCTCCTTAGCTGAAAAGGTTGCTGCTTATGCTGTAACTAACACCATGAAACTCAAAGCAAAACTCGGAATGGGCTGCGGGGGTTCCAAGAAAAAGAAGACTGGAAAAGGATTACATCGTAGAGTTAAAAAAAAGAAAGTTGTGCGAAAAATATCAAGAAAAACCAAAAAACCTGGCAACATCTCAACCGCAACTCGAATAATTCCGGTACCTCAAACGGGGAGTGGATTGAAAAAACTCCTGGCTTCACGTATGGGTTTAAATCCAGCCGCTGTCTCTACGGCTTTTACAAAAATCGGGAGGATTATAAATAACAAAAACCAGAAGCACACTCACATTGGAAAAGGGTTATATGTGACTCCTTTCAAGAAAGGGTATGGAATGTATTTGAAACCTCCATCTTTTCGTTTAAACTGATGAGAGAGCTACCGCACCGAGCATTGACAGATCAGGATTTGATACAGGCTGTAAAGCGAATGAGGATACCTAATTTTCGAGGGGTCTTCATGCGAGATGAAATGCTGAAAATGACTCCTCGAGAAAATGAATGTGGTATAATCAATTTGGACTGGAGTCAAGGTCCTGGCACCCATTGGTGTTCGTATTTAAAACGTGGGGATACAATTCTATACTACGATAGTTTTGGAGATTTACCACCACCCTCGGAATTAAAATGGTACTTTCGATATTGTCTCAGTGCTGGTAGCTCTCTCGAGTACAACTTCGAACAAGAACAAAAACCCAATTCAGTTAACTGCGGACATCTTTGTCTCTCGTTTCTTCTCCGCGCCTGTAATTATTTGAAGGAAAAAAGTAGAAAATCGATAAAATTGAAATGAATTTAACCTTCATAATGACTGGTAACAAAAGCACTCTTGAAAACACATTTTCTCCTCCAATTTATCTCGATCCCAATAAATTATATGAGATTGGATTGGTGGATTTTGTAACTTATAATTCAATTCCAAACGTGGATGAAAGCAACAACTCAATTCATTTCATCGGTAAAAATAATATTGATGAGACGATTGAATCTACTCTTATCATTCCAGAAGGGGTTTACGAACTAGAAGCCATAGAAAAATATGTTCAGGAGGAGCTTGGAGAGATGGAATTCCAACTAAAGCCGAACAACAATACTCTCAAATGTAGACTCAAGTGTGGATATGAAGTTGACTTCAAAGCGGATAGGTCAATAAGAAGTTTACTTGGTTTTATTCCTCAAATTTTAACCGCTAATATCTGGCATGAATCTGAATTAGCTGTGAATATCATGCGCGTCAACTTGATTCGAATCGAGTGCAACATTTCGAGTGGGTGTTATATCAATGGAGAAACTGCGCACACAATTTTTGCTTTCAGTCCAAATGTACCACCCGGATACAAAATGGCCCTTTCTCCGCAGACGGTTATATATAACATCTTGAATACTAGCACGATTGATCACATTCGTCTCAATATCGTCGATCAAGACGGTCATTTAGTGAATTTTGGAGGGGAAGAAGTCTCTGTGCGCTTGCACATTAAAGAAAAAAATGGGTAAAGTTAAGTCTATAAATAAAGTTCCCCATCGTGCTTTTGTTACAGACGATCTAACGCGAGTGCCGCGAAAACAACTGACCGTTTACAGTAAGCGTTTGTTACAAAAGTTTGGATACATTATAAGAGATGGATTCTTCACTCATCAAAAACATCAAATATTATCAACCTCACACTTACAACCCATATAATGCTACTTTTAAAAACAACGATGAAATCCGTATTCCGGTGAACAGTCAAGATCTTTACACCGTTCCGGGGGATTCAAAAATATACATAGAAGGAGTCATTGAAACCAAATTGATTGGTCCGCAAACTACGGAAGGGGAAGTAGAAGTTATTTTAACAAACAACTCCTTTGCTTTCCTCTTCGAACAAATTCGTTATGAAATTAACGGCGTTGAAGTCGATCGATCGAGATCAGTTGGTGTGACGAGTACCGCTAAGACTTTGCTCACAAATACAGTGCAAGAAATCAAGGCCCTTAGACTTGGAGGTTGGGAAAAGCCGATCCAGTACAATGTCAATAATGACAAAACATTCTATGCTCTAATTCCTCTTAATATGTTATTGGGTTTTGCAGCTGATTTTAAAGGAGTTCTGATCCGTGTTCGTCAAGAACTAGTTCTTATTCGTGCGAGAACTGATACTAATTCTTTTAAAATAACTAAAGGCATCGGAAAAGCTAACTTTGCGCTTTCTTTAAAGAAGGTCCAATGGATTATGCCTCAGGTAAAATTCAACCTCGGTGCTGAGAAAATGATCCTCGATAAAGTAAAGAACAATGCGAGTTTTCAAATCCATTTCAGGAGTTTTGAAACTTTCACTTACCCCCAACTCCCTACAAGTAGCAAAGAGACTTGGAAATTGATGACCACAACGAATGTTGAAGCACCGACGTACATTATCCTCTTTTTCCAAACTCAGCGAATGGATAAAGAAGAAAAAGACGCAAGCAAATTCGATCACGTAAAATTACGATCATTCAAAATCCATCTCAACAGTGTTTCTTTACCGTATGAAAATCTGAACGAGAACTTCGAGCAGGAGAGGTATCTGAATTTCTATCAAAATTATTTAAATTTCATCACGGATTTTTCTAACGGAGAGAAACTTTGCGAGCCTACACTGACTCTGGAGGAGTTCAAGGCTGATAACCCAATGTTCATAATGAAATGTCTTTATGAGGATATTATTAAACCAGGACCATTGGACATCCAGATTGATATCGAAGCCCATGATAATTTTGAAAGAGGAACAACTGCTTATGCTATTTTGATCCATGATTTAATTTTCTCATATCAAGCTTTGACTGGGAATGTCAAACGAATGCAATGAACTTTCTTCAATTTTCTTATCTTGTGAGAAATATTTTTCCCCGGAATAAAATGTAATTACTTTATCAACAAAAAAACCAATTTGTTCTTTTTTATTTTTCTTTCCTATTTATTATTGATTGTTTAAATGAGAGAAGATTACATGAAATAAATTTATTGTATTTTTTTGTTTAAAGTATTAAAAAAAAAGATTCGAAACACTGTTCAAGTCAGTGGCGGAGTGTGCAATTTATCAAAGTAGCATCCAGTCCGTTTAAAGTCATGGAAAATGTCGATAAAATGGAGAATGAACAGTGCACTCCCTTGAATCGATATTTTACGCGAGTTTAAATGAACTAAAAGCAACATTGACAGATTGCTCGCTTCGCAACCGTTTGAAGCTGAATTGAAAAAAAAAAAATGAATTAAAGTAAATATTGCCGAATAAATTTTCTAAGGACTGCAAGTTTGACGTTTATACTCATACAAGTCCAATATGGGTTGTATCTTTTCCCTAGCTTCTAGAACCCTTTTCACTCTCCAAGCTTGCGCTCCTGAGCTTGAAGAAGGTACTAGTGCTGATGGAAAAAAACAATAATAATCACAAAAATCAAAATCTCCCACATGTTTTACATAAAATTTAAGATTGTTTTTATACCATGGTGAAGCTTCAAGTCGTTTCTCACTCATCTCTGGATTTCTAGTATTATATTCAGAGGGAGAAAATAATAATGAGACTAACTCAAAATATATCTCCCTCTCAAAGCTACTGATATCTAAATATTTATAGAGGACGAAGAGAAACAACTTGTAGCCTTCAATAGGCAGTAAAAACTTCACTATTTCCAAAAAACGACAACAAATGCTGTAGTTCTCAGGAGAATAGTCAAAAGCATACAAAAAATGTTTGACTAAATCTTTGAATAAAGTCAAAATAAAAAGTTTCGGTTGTGAACCCCTCCTAATTTCTGAGAATAACTGCCCATAATTAACGGTATTCATGGCAATAGTTTGCAAAGATGATGGGGAGTAAGTAGGAGGAGACATTACTGGAACAAAATGAAGAAAACAAAGAAAACGTTACTTCCTTGAAGTTAAGATTTTTTTTTATTACATTGAAAAAAGACAAATTGAAAATTTTGAGAACAAATGTACACGGATAAAATATTAATTATTATAGAACAGTAAAAAAATAAAGGAAAGAAAAACAAGCAAATAATAACCTAAGAGCTATTGACTCTTAAAAAAATTGAAGTAAGGTTCTTAAAAATATCGTCATTTCCCCTCTTTGATGGAGAATATGTGGGTCCGATCCTCCGGACCCACATAATGCAGGAAAATGTTTTTATTTGCGTTCAACTCTTTGACGGCTGCCTCCGTCAGAGTCCGACCGTATATGGAGGGGAGAAACATCTCCACCGTACAGCCCTCCACCTTTAGTTGAGCTCGAGCAGCCCGCCCAAATTTACCGTCTACTAACTCGATTTTTAGAAGGTGGTAGGACGTGTCCGGTGTTAATTCCTCTGCTCTTTTCAGAGGAATTCTATTGCTTGTGTTTTGAATCTGATTGAAAAATTCCACTGAAAAAGAAACAGAAACCCCCACAAGGAAAAAAAATAAGAATTTTGACAAAATTAAATTTCAATAAAAGTAAAACATCTAAGTAAAATTTGGATCTCGACTAGAATGGGGGACAGGGTTCTGAAAAATGTCTTCAAAAACCCTTGAAACTTTTCGCCCTCCATCTTCGGTTGCCTCTTCTGCAGATTTGCGCTTTAGCGAAGACGTTTCTGTATCGCTTTCACTTTCTTCATGATCAGAGGACATATTTACACAATTTAGTTGATATTTGTGGGTTCTTCCTATAGGTCCTAAATACTGAAGATTATAATACCCATTATTAATCTCTTCTATCTGCTCACTAGTCATTGAAGCAAAGCAAGCTGGTAAACGTAACTTATACGAAACTTCCCGAATCTCAATCAAAGCAACTAAGCGGCTCCCGTAATATAAATTCTCCTTCACAAGTTCTTCCAAAGGATAAGAAGAGAGTTTGGTCAAACGGGAAGGATGAATATAATCGGATGGAGCCGGTATTGCATTGATTAAGTTGGTTAAGTTATTCCCCATTAAGGGGTCTCGGATGTAACATTGACAAGCATGGACCCCCTCATGAAAACAGCGTGGATTGGATAAGTTAGAGGACAACTGGGTAGGGAGGGGATTTCTGGTGATTTTTTTCACCGGCCATTTATAATCTCCCGTAATAGAAATGTGTCCCCACGGTAATGTGTGAATCTTGTCCTCTAATATGAACCTTTTGTCGTCAAAGAATGTCGAAGCTATTTTTTTACTTTCTATGGAATACAACTGCATTTGTTTGCTATGGATACGACGGGTGGTGACCTCAGTGGAGAGATCCTCAGTCAGTACTTTCATAAACTGATCAAAATTGACAGTTTCTGAAAGTAACAACTGTCTTGGAACCCCTTTGGCTCTCATTTTTGTCTTTCCCGCATACTGAAAAGCATACATTTTTGCTTTCAAACCAACAAATTGAGTCAATGGCTGCCCTTTAGTTTCATCACTGAAAACACCCATCCTCTTTTTGTTTGTTTCTGAATAGCAAAAATGATCTGCTGGAAATTCACTGGTGTCAAACCACTCTGATGCCATTTCTTTCATATCATTGTACCAATCTTTTGTCTCTATATGATATATGAAAGAGTCCGTGTCCATATAAACAAGCTTAAGCTTTTCGGGTCCATACCTTTGCAACATGACATCATAGTGAAAGTGATACATATGAACCTTCGATAACTCTAATACAGCAAATCCGACTATGAGGGGGCGATTAAATTCTATTTCAGTGCGGCGGAGATGAATGGCAACCAACTCCTCATCAAATATTGTCCTATCAGCGAAGTCAACGCGAGCAACATAGTTCAAAATTTGTTTTGTGTTGGTTGCCAGTTTAATATTTTGCCGTTTCAATGGATTTTCTAAAAATTTCCCAAACGTCGAGTTGGAGACAAGTTTCAAGAGATCTTTATGGAAGGCACTTTTCGATTCTTTCCTCAGTTTGATATTCATTTCAATGAACGGTTTGAGAAACGGTCGTTGAGAAAAACTGATTGCCCTATTTATTTGCTTTAACTTAAGCCCCTGTTTTAATACTTGCTTTAAATTAACATAATGAAGAACATAATTACTCCTGTCTTTTAAACAAGTTAGTAGCTTTGGTTGATGAGCGATTGCTATCGGGGGAATTTCGTTGTGAGCAAGGAAAGGGAGACAAGAATGTTTACTGTGTAACTCTGTAGGATAAACCAAATCAACATCTAAAATATAACCGGTTTCTGCATCATCTTCCACTGTTGTCACATCTAATTTTTTTATCTCTTCTCGGTCTAACCATTTGTAATCATCGAAAGGTAGTGGTTTACACATGGTATAAGCGTAGAGAGAATTTACATCGATATAGGCCCCCCATGTGGTAGGTTGCGAGGGGTCAAAATCAGGTACTAAAGGATTGTTTGGTTTCATGTACCTTTGAGCACATTGGACAATCCCTCCTCGAATGGAAGATAAAATCATTAGAGTCATATCATAATCTTGGAAAATTTTGATTTTTGCTTTCGTTATTTTTAAAGCAGCACTGAGACCGAAACTGGGGAGGGTTAAAAAGTTGACGCAGTCTAATTCATAATAATACATGCAAAAAGAACGAAATTCCTCGAAAACATCGCTCAACAAACAAACATCAAGTTTTAAATAAACATCATAATATTCTCCTAGGTTCTGACAGCCAAAAGTCTTCCATGTTTCGCAAAATCTCTCATAGTCTGCAAGAGATATATTTGCAGCTTTTAATTGGCAGTAAAATTCAGAGTAGGGTGGAGGGGAAGTTATTTCTAATTTAGCAGGATTGTCAACGAAATCATAGCAAAAAACTGCCTTTTTTCGTGCAATCTCAAACTGCTCGGTAGAAGAGCAAAATGATTTAGTGCGAACAAAAGAGGTTAAATCGAGTGTACTAACTAAATTATCGAGAGAAGAAGCAAGAAAGCGGAAACTATCTATAGATTTAATTGAGAACCTAGGTAAAGCATACAAAGTGACTGCAATATATGTTTCTTCATTTAATGGAACTATCTCGACTCTATTCTTAAATTTATTGAGTGCTTGTATTAATAGTTTGAAGTCATAGCGAGAGGCGTTATGAAAAATAACAGTCAAATTTTTTGGGTGGCTGTACTTTATATTACACTCCGCACAAAGAGCCATTCTATAATTACTACGACTAGAGGGTACAAACTGATGATTATGATCCCTAACTTTCTTGACTTTTGGATCGCGGAAACTTGCATCGCAAATATGACAGTTGGTTGCTTTATTAAAGTTTTCGAGATCAGACTCACTCATCTTGATCGGAGATGTTTTATCATTTAATTGTTCGGAAATTGATGTGGCCAAGTCGAGTATCGATTCAACAAAATGAATGTTAGCATTAGGTCCACGATAAAGCACGGGAGACGTGTACTCTTCAAAACGTTGATCGGGTGTTACAAGAATGTAGGCATATGATAAAGGTAAGTGCTTTTGATAAGCGAAAGATTTAGTTTTACGCTCTGAATCGCTTTCGAGCTTTTGGAGCCAACATTCAAAATCTGCATAAACGATATAATTGTGTCTCATCATTTTACTCTCTTCCTTAAATTGAAGGTATAAATCATTAGGAAGCGAAGTGATGAAGGTGTCCTTACTGATAGCCGAGCAAATAATTTTATGCTTTTGCAAATCGACTTCTGAGTAAGTGTGGTTAAAACACTTCTTACAAATAAAAATTTTTCCATTATGCTTTGTTATTTGTTTTCGTACTAACTTGGCGAAATCAGATATCCAACAAAAATGAAATTTGGACTCTTCTTCATCTGAAATATAAAGCAAGTCAGTGTGGTCAGCAAGTTCCTCATCCGCTACTTTGATAGGAAATCTAATTCCCCTAACCCAAAGACCGAAACCGATACTTTATTTAATTTCTCAAACTTAGGAATATCCTCAATGTTGACAGGAAACTTTTCAAAGCATGAAAAATCATACTTATGCATGAAGTTGGTATAAGAACTAACTCTGTTTTTTTTAAATGACTTAGAATTGGGGAGATGTTTACCGAGGACTGCATATTTGAAACAGAACTCATCGGTATTTTGACAGTTGACTACATAATTACTTTTGAATGGCAGAGGTACGAAAACAGAGCCTTTTCGTAAACCAGAAAATCTGTTCACTCGTAACTCTGCCCCCACAATTTTACTTAAAACCCATGCAGATCCCTTCATGAGAAACTCAGCATTCTCTTTAGATAAATTTTCCCTGAATCCAGAATATATTTTACGGTAATCAGATTGAAAGAAAATTAATGAATTTTTAGTTTTAAAAGAGACAGCTTGAGTTTCATCTTCTTTCGGTTTTTCTGAATTTGGATCAGTTTCATTTTCTGTTTCGGAATCATTGCCTTCTTTGTTTGCTTCCCCCACATATAGTTTTTTGAATTCCAAATGAATAACCAAGTTAGCTTTAATTGTCTGTAAATTTTGTACTTCCTCCTTGAGTTTATTGATGATTAAATCCTCTATTGAATTGATATAATCATCGAAATCAAGTAAGCTCTCGTCAAAATTTTTAAGATAAAAAGTTTTCAGCTGGTTATTAGCAGCGGATTCTATTTGCACCCATGTTTGATCGGTATCGTAAAGCTTTTGCAAGTGCTCTCTAGACCTATAATGTCTCGTTTTGTTTGAGATCCAGATGTCGCAAACTTTACAGAAAGAACTAGACCTAACCATTATAAAAGAAATTTCTGTTGCTTACTTTTTAACGAATGAAAATATGGAGATCCGAAGAGGCGGAGAGAGAGAGAGACGGTGAGAGTGAGAGACAAACAGATTCCAGGTACAGTATTCCAAAAATACAAAGAAGTGAAGAGGTAGGTAGAGAGTCAGCTATCTTTTCCGGATTTTCCAATGATGAGCCAAAGACAGAGAGTGAGAAAGAGATGGGAAGATTATGTCAGCTGATATCCAAAGATTACAGATGCAGGGATAAAAGATACAGAATCCAGGCAGCTTGATTGCACGGATGGATTTCTTTCACGGAATTCCAAAGCAAGTAGATACTCAGAGATGTATGGGAGAAGAAATTGAAATAATCTGAAAACGAAAAAATAAAAAAAAAAAAAAAAAAAAACCCCAAAATTATCGGTTGAATATTACAATTTTAAGGTAGTTTTGAACTACTCTAGGGAGGAATTATTCATTTATAAACCCTGAAGTTAAGTGAATCACTTTCAGTTCACTCTGTGCTGTGTTAACAACATCACTTTTGCTTTACGTTATCTTCTTTTGCCTTTCTCTGATTTTAAAACTGAGAATTGTACAAAACCAAAAAGAAAAAATGTATACTGTGGTTGATGATTTGATTCAACTATCACTTGCTTATCTTGAAAAAAATCGAGAAAAATTGACCACGACTCAACAGAAACATTTACTCTCCGAAATTAATATTCTGCAACGCCACAACGGAAGGAAAACTTTAAGAGGTCATTTTGTTGAATGTTCCTGGAGTAGGGAACGTTGTTGTTGTGGACCCGATACATGTGAATGTGTTATTTTTAGTTCTTCAAAATGTCGATTACGTCGTATTGAACAATGTTACAGTGTCAACGAAGAATAAATTTTCTCTTTACTTATAATGTTTCTTTTGCTAACAAATGTATTTTTTCTCCTATATTTTTCATGTAAGCATCGGTAAAATTAATAAATTTTCAATTTAAATTTTCTTCATGGTTAAAACTATACTGAATCTCAAAAAAGCGAAGAAAAAATAAGTTAAAATATAAGTTTGATAAAAACAACAAAAAATCCAACCTGGAGAGGGATTTGAACCCCCGTACTCAATGTCGAAGTGTGAAGCTTGCACGCTTTGCCATTTGAGCTATCCAGGTTGGACGATTTATATCACGAAAAAACCAAAATATAAAGAGCAAAGAAGTTCATTTTTTTGGAGGTTTTGTAAACCATATTTTAATAAGCTTTTGTAAGTTTTTCAAAGACCATTATGTAAATTGCATTTTATTAATTGACTTTTTTTCGGCTTTCATAATGAAAGACACTCATTAAGAAAAAAAAATATACGATACTTCATGATACTTTTTGCTTCTTCTCTTATTTTTCAATCTGTTTCCTCAACTATGAATAATTTTCAATAATCCCTAAATTTATATAAAATACCTCTTAAAATATATTTTAGGGTCTGGGGAAAACTGGATGACTAAAAATATAATTACTATACTCGGAAAAAAGCTTAACACTTCTTTATTGAAATCCTGATTCGGGGGAAAAAAATAAATAAATAAATAAATAAATAAATAAATTAAAAAAAAGAAATTAACGAGTATCATGATAACCGAGAGGAACAAAATTTCAAAAACCGCACTTTGAGTAAAATTCAAATAGTCATTATTGGAAAAAATTGATTGGTGGAAAAAATCGAAAACCAGTATAGAAAATTAAAAAATAAGTTAAAGACTCACCGTGAAGAAGGCTGATGTTGTAACAAGGGGAATAGGGAGGATCTAGAATAACACTGTACGAAACAAATGGAAGCACGCTAACCACAGTAAAGGGGGCACAAGTGAGATTGAGAATGAAGTCGATGAGAGGAGGTGATGGTTCTTATATGTCTGTGCGAAAAGGAAAGAGGTATACATCTTTCCTTCTCCCTCTCATCCGAAAACAAAACTTCGAGGAAAGAGAGAAAAATGTTAGTGCGAAAAGGAACGAGTTATACATCTTTCCTTCTTCCTCTCATCCGAAAACAAAAATTAGCGGAAAGAGAGAAAGAGAGAACTCCCGAAGATCAACGTAGGTTTGTTGACCCTAAATAAAACGAAGCGCGAACTTGGTATTCAAATCAGAAATGAGCACATGGAGAACAATTAATTTATTCCGTCTTCAATTTCCTGTAGAAGAAGAAGAAAGTTGAAATAAAATATCCTCTTTCGTGAGAAAGAGGGTCCGTGAAAAATTCCATGATTAATTGACTTGACATTTAAATCGAAAGCAACAATCTCCATTCTTTAATTTATGCTAAGCACTGACATTTACATCTGTCTCCTTTCCTTCAACTGAATATACTCTGACGTAAAGATTTCTACCTTTTTCCTCCTGAAGAAGAAGAAAGCTAAAATTGAAGGTCACCCTTTACCTCCTTTTTTTTCCTGTAGAAGAAGAAAAAGGAAGAGGAATCAAGATAAAACCACTTGCGAATTTGATATTCAAATCGTAAAGGAACACATGGGGAATAATAATCACATTATATCTCCGTTTTTCTGTTGAAGAAGAAACCTGCTTTGAATATTCCTTATTAAAAAATACTTCATGCTTAACTTGTTGTCGGGGAAGGTGGCCTCCTTTTTCCCTGTTGTAAAAGACTACGTTTATACAAAGACTCCTGATGATGGAGGAAGGAATATAAACAAAAATCGAGCTATCTCCGGATGAGCTCGTGGGTCAAAGACCTCTAAGACTCCGTAGACATCCACACAGGAATCAGTGAAGCCAATCATTAAATCTTTGAAGACGATTCTGGAATTAAAAAATATATAACATGTATTCTTTTTAAGTGCTCGCTTCGCTCGGGGAATCATTTTCAAAAATGTGACGCTGACTGCGGTCCGGATGGGCTCGTAGGTCAAAGACCTCAGAGTCTCCGTAGTCATGCTCACAGGTGTCAGTGTTGCCAATAATTGAATCTTTGAAAACAATTCTGGAATGTAAAATGTATTAATTTGTTTCTTCTCAAGTATTCGCTTTGCTGGGGGACATTTTCAAATATGCAACGCCGGCTGGGGTTGTGGGTAGTTGCTGTATGGATATGTGACTCTTAGTCCTCCTCCCGTTTTATGCTAAGTCCCTCTGCTAATTTAACGGTCTTCGACCTATAAGCTACAGGACTTGGCATGCACTCACTCCGCTAAGGTTCACGGCTGTTGAAGAGGGAGTTATACATTAATGCTTACTCTTCTGAGATAAAGTCAATCAGAAGATATGAAACATAAAATATGGCTTTTCAATGAGAACGAGCTACAAGACTAGGAAGCGGAGATGATTATTATTCCTTTTGATTTAAACGAATGGAGATTAATTGAATAAGAGGTAGGGAATGGACTTACCTTTCTCGATAGCAGCTAAGGATACTTGGAATGCACAGTAGATTTGTTGACAGGACTTGGAAGAGAATAGAAAATTAAAGTAATAACTGTAACATTTTTGGTTTACTCAACCTTGGAAGCACATTAAATTTGCCGGCATGCGGCATGGAAATGTTAACCAAGATCTTTCTCTTAGTGATATTTGACAATCTCGCATAGAATGTAAAGGAAACAACTTTTTTCGGTTCTGTTATAGACAACCTTGGAAGCACATTAAAATTGGCAACATAGTAGCGGTAACCAAAATCTTTTTTTTAGCGATATTTGACAACCTCGCAGGGCAAAAAACGCTAAACCGCACTCCAACTTACATGCAAAACAATTAAATAATATTTTTTTCCAGTAGACTTGGCAACGATGCAAGGTGTCGGCTACTTCCCAAATATCCTTTACTAGGGTGTGTTAGATAAAGGAACTGAGAGGGAAGCGAGCGCGGAACGGATCCAATAATAATAACCCTCTAACAACGCAGAGAGCTTTTGAACTTCACACATTTCATTATTGGTTTTAGTTTTGTGTCGTTGATAGAAGTGTAGAGGAGGGCTGGTATGAAGTCTCTTTCAATTTTTATGGGAAATAAAATCTGTTCGGCAGACATATCATTACATTCTGATTTGTTCCAGTAAAAAAAAACTATAAAAATAAATAAGTAAATAAATAAATAAAATTTACAATGAAAAAAGAAAAAGTAACATCTTTTCTTCAGCTTATCATCAAAAACCACCTAAATCGGCGTGCGCAGCGAGCCCTCCGTCACTCGCGAAGCGAGGGACTGGGGGTCCAGGGCGCGAAGCCCCCGGCTAGACAAAAAATAAAAAACAAAAAATAAAAAACAAAAAATAAAAAATAATAAATAAAAACAAGGCGGCATTTCTTTTGACGACGGCGACGCGACGCTGCTCTAGTGCTCGGAGGAATCATCCATTTTCCAATTCTTTGAACGACTCAGTAGTTTTGCGATTGTTTAGTCCTAAATCAATTTAGATCGTTTGAATCTCGATCCTGATCCATCGAGTCGTCGTTCCATTTAACGCGAGTTTTATTAGATGATAACCCGTTCGGTCACGAATTACGTAGACCCATCTCAGGGTTGCCGTTTTGCGTATAATCAATGCTATTTTTCTATTCACCGATGATTTCACCGGTTGAGAAAAGATTACAGATCAGAGTATTTTCGTGCATTACAGTCATACACAGAACTGAAATATTTACAATGAATTTTGGGACACCCTGTATGTGCAATGGACGAACCAAACTTTTTCTTGAGGACCAAAAAAAAAAAAACGGACTAAAATTACTGGACAAAAGACATACTCTGGACCGAAAAATAATTGGAATTAAAAACTCATGGACGTTACAGTAGAGGACGAAAATGAGGAGTGGACCATTTGTTCTACAGGACGAAAATTGATAGGACGAATTATCAAGGACTGAATCTCGCGGACGAATAAAAAAAGGACAAAAAAAGGGGGGGGGGGAAAAAACAGGACGAAAAGTCTTGTAACCTACGAAAAGCCAAGGAATCCAGAGGCGAAATCCACGGAGGCATCGTGTTAACCAAAGGAAGAAACCTCGGGTGACTGATTGGAGTTTATGTGACACATCTTGAGAACCCCTAATTGTTTAAGGCAATTCACAAGTGATAGAGAAGATAATATATTAAGTTAAGGGATGACTATCGATGGAGAGTCCCTTACCTACTCTGCGACTGTACAGGGTGTCTGAAAAGTCCCGGGACGGCTCCATAACTTTTGAACGGCTACAGATAAAAAAACCAAACTTGGGGAATGTTTATAATTCAATAGGAACTACTTTTTGGCTCACCCAAAAATTCCGGGGGGCGGCCCATAAAGGGGGGTTTCGCCCCCCAACTCAAAAGTTTCAAATTTCAACCCCCATCTTGTGATACTTTGTTTGAAAGAGCATAATATTTTAACAATAAGACTTTCAGCGCAAACCGCAGTTCAATATAGTTTTTAGTTTTCGATATATCGAAGGTCAAAGTTCGACTTGAACCCATTTTCAAAAAATCATGACTACTTTTTTGAAAAGCTGGAATTTAAAGAACTAGGAGTCCAAAATACTCTAAAAATCAAGTTCTTTTCAAAAAAAAATTACGGCTTGGACACAACTGTAGTCAAAAGTAGGCTTTAGAAATTAGGCTTAAACTTTGTAAATCGACCTTTAACAATTATTGATATCTCGAATGTGGAAAACGATATCGACCTCCGATTTGCGCCAAAATGCTCAGTTTTTTATGCCCTTTTCATCGATGTATCACCCGATAGTGGGAGTCATCACACGGAAGTTATGAGATATCCACCCCTGAGGGGCCAGAATGTCAAAAACTTTTGGGGCTCTAAACCAAAATTTTGACTACAGTTGTGTCCAAGCCGTAATTTTTTATTATAAACTAAAAACAAAACGCCAAATAACACTTTTTCCTGAGACTTTTAATCTGTTCAGAATTGCGTGTAGATTCCGATAGTGAAATCCGTTTCTGCTCTTAGCTGCTCTTTTGAAAGTTATTTCGAGTTTTGTGTTCTCAGGTTCTATGCTGATATACCATGCGTCAGTAGCGCACCGAGAGTTTCTCCATCTCTCTCTTTTCTCCATTAAGAAACGTATGTTAGACAAGGATGGACAAGGGGATAAAACCCCCTCCTTCTGTCCTTTTCCTACTCATACATTCAAATGGGAAATGAGAGAGATGGAAGATATCCTGGTTGCGCCAGTGCCATGCGTTGTTTGAAAAGTGGAGGAGCAAAGCGGAGCACCAACGAGTCGCTGAAATCGCGATGGAAATTCGATGTTATTTTCATTTCGACAACAAATAAACAATGATTGTGATCGAAAATCATAAAATGTGATATTAAAATGCATAAATAATGTGATACGAAATTGCATAGCATTACAAGAAATTATTTTTTTATTCTTATATTTTTTTTTTTGAAAGATGGTAATTTTTACTTTTGTTAGGCACTTTTTCAAGCTAGTCATTCAATTTTTACTTTCTCACTCTAATGAAATTAGAAAAATTGAGAAAGTATTGCAATGGCGCAGAGATTTTTGATGCATTTTGTTTCGATACTTGGCCCGCAGCGACTAAGTTAATCATGATAATTATAAAACAATTGGCTCTTATCATGCCTAATACTATCCTAAAGAACATCCATCCATGATATTTAAATATTTTTTAACCATCTGTGGTAGGGAGGAGTAAATGCACAAAATTTCTGTGGCGTCTGTCTGTCTGTCTGTCTGCAGTCATGAACGTGAAACCCAGCATAACTTTTGAACTACTGATCCATATACATCCAAATTTTGCAGAGATGTTGCTTTTAACATTCCCCAGAGGTAATTTTTTGTTTTTTTAAAATTTTAATTTTTAGGTTAGTTATGGATGAAAAATGGTTTCCATTAAAATCAATGGGAAAATGGGTCAAAAAAGAGACAAATTTAAATATTCTAAAGGGGGGTCTGGGGGTCTCCCTCAGAATACTAAAGGGGGTCTGGGGGTCTCCCCCAGAATACTTTAGGGGGGTATGGGGGCCCCTCAGATAAAAATGGAGGGAGAAAGTGTTCGTGGGGTGTTCCCTACAGTTTATTTTTTGTGTACCTACTATGCGGTTTCTTCACAGTTCCTGTTACTTTGCAATAAATCGTTTTCATTATTTTTATTAATTTGCGCAAAGTGTGCGTGCTTATACTTTTCGAAGGGAGGGGAGGGTGGGAGGGAGGGAGAAGGATGGGAGGGAGGAAGTGAGGGGAGGGAGGGAGAAGTTGGAAGGAGGGGTGAAATATAAAAACTTTTTTACGGAAACTATTCCGATTTTCTCCAACAGACACAACGAAATTTCATCCAATTTGTCTACGGTGAATTGGCAACTCTGTAAATTTGCGACTATGCTAGATGTATTACTTACTGCAAAAGAGAAAACATCTCCAGGGATTCATTCATTTAGACCATTTTCTTAATTAGTTATGCATTTTCTTAGTCGTGCATGTAATATGCCGATTTTCCCATCAAACGCAAAGTCATTTAAAGGGATTTTTTCCGAAATTTTGGCAACACTGGAAAATTCTAACAAAGTCAAATCAATGTGAATGCATAAAAAAAGGGATTTCCAAAGTTTCATTTGTTTAAATGCTTTCGTTCAAAAGTTATGAATTATTTCTCAGCCGCCCATAAGGACACGGCGCGGCACTGTGAGTCGTTCAAAAGTTATGAAGCCGTCCCGGGACTTTCCAGACACCCTGTATGTCGTAAGGGACTCTCAAAACTCTCTCATATCATGTCACATCTTTATCGCCGAGTAGAAGAACCGACTGTCTGTTTGACGAGTTCTAAAAAACTCTGGGATAAAAAAAAAGAAACCTTCAGAGTGTGGACCGATGATACAGGCAGTGGTACGTCTTTTCTCTCTCTCCAGCCATTTGAACAAACGCATTAGAAAAGGATAGCAGAGGGGACCAAACACGCAACGTTTAGCCCCTATCTACGTCCTTTTCTAACGCTTGCACTTCAATTGGAGGACATAGAGAAAGAGAGACAAAGACAAGCTACTAAACTGGTCCCAACAAAAAGGAGGCGCCATGATTGTTAAGATACAGACCGACTCTTATAAATCAAGAAACTAATACGCCACGCCGTTTTTGCGTCCTCGAAAATGCTTCATTACGCCAGGTTACATGACTAAAACTGCCGAAATCAACAGTAGCGCCATTTTGTGGGGGGGGGGGGGGGAGCAACCCCCCCCCCCCCTAAGGATTTTCGATGTGGCCGAAAAATCAAGTCGAAGAGCGGCAGAAGAATAAGCCGGGGGAAAAAAACCGTTTGGCAGAATGAGGATTTTTAAAAGATGCAAGGGCAAAAAAAAAAAAAGTCAACCAAATTTTTGAAGGCCCCCCCCAAGGAAAATCTGTAATGGCGCCCCTGGAAGTCAACAAGATATGGACGGTTTTAGTAACACGATCGTGGCCAGTGACGATGACGGCTCGTTTGATTTGGCAACCATTCAATTTGTCCATTTAAACCTATAGAAAATAGTCGAATCTTGAGGAGGCTGACAGCCTCTTGGAGAATCGATTGTTTTACGCTCGTTTAAAAGGAAGAAAAGCAATGTTGCAAAATTGCTAGAGCCGCTACTGATCGTGGCAAGAGTTTTATTAGATGAAATGAATCTGAATTTCAATCCGTTGGATAGCGCCACTAATCACTTTTGGGAAAAGTCGTATTAAAACCATAGAAAAAACGCAAAATCCAAGAACGCCAGCACCTGCGAAATGGAGCTGTTGCAAACTTTTGTTACAGGCTTTTTAATAGTTGATTATGGGGTAATACTCTGTGAAAATAACGATTAGCGCACTAAAAAATCACGAAATCCACTCCTAAACTCACAAAATGCTTTTAAACGCGAGACCGTAATGGCGGCCGGGGCCGCGGTTTTCATTGGGGTTCCCTATCTTCAATCAGCGCCATCTACACGAGGTGTTCTCGCAACACCACACAAGAAGAAGAAAAAGCATATAATTGCCATAAGAAAACCGCGGCCTCAGCCGCCATTACGGTCTCGCATTTAAAAGCATTTTGTGAGTTTAGGAGTGGATTTCGTGATTTTTTGGTGCGCTAATCGTTATTTTTACAGGGTATTATCGCATTATCTACTATTTATAAGCCTGTGGCAAAAGTTTGCAACAGCTCCATTGTTTTATGGACTTTTTGAGCCCAAGATGAGCAAAATTGGTTTAGAATTAAATCCGTAAATCATGAAATTCATTTCGCCACAGCGGCGGACGGCTCGTGCTATTTGGCAACTATGTTTTCCGTCCATTTGATTGAATGTAAAATAATCGATTCGATAGTGAAGCAGCGCTTCACCTGCAATCGATTGTTTTCTATAGATTCAAATGGAGGAAAAACACTGTTGCCAAATTGCAAGAGCCACCACTGTTTCGCCATAAGCTTATAGTGAGTCAGAGTGAGTGCGAGTGCATGATGATATGTCTATCTGCCTCACTCGCATTCATTCAGGATTATGGGAATCTTCGTATCTCATAATTTCCGGCTTTACTTTTGAGTGTTTCAGCTTGAAACTTCCTGAAATATGCTCGCATCAGGTGCTGATATTCCTCGTGCTTACAGCGTAAATTCGTAAATTTTAGCCAAAAACTGTTGACTTTTTGAGCAGCGCGACGGCGACGTGACGCACTATGGTCCAGAAGTCCGATTTAGGAAGACATTAGTTTGCATTAAAATCGCCCAATATCTTGAAAACGGTTCATCTGACACCAAAACTGGTTATTACAAAAAAAATAGAACGTAAACCATTTTAACTTTTTTGTAATAACCATTTTTGATGTCAGATGAGCCGTTTTCAAGATATTGGGCGATTTTAATGCAAACTAATGTCTTCCTAAATCGGATTTCTGGACCATAGTGTGACGTGGTGTCCGCGATCAGTGGCGTCGTGTTCCATCTGGCAACAATGCAACTGCTCCATTTAAACTCATTAAATAAATCGAATTTTCCTTGTGCACTGTGAACCCCCTGAATTCGATCTTTTACATGAGTTTAAATGGATGGAATACATTGTTGCCAAATTGCACGTAACGCCACTGTCCACGGTTCAACTACAGGGTGTGGCAGACCACCCGTCCACTATCTTTATCTCAAAAACGGCCGAGAATTGAGCTTCGGGGGCAAAACTTTCATAGGGTGTATCGACCCCAAGGAATCCAATGAAAATATTTTCAGCCCCCAAAACCACCCCTCGGGGGGTTTTTTAGGGGGGTGGGTACCCGTATCTCGAAAAAAACAAATTGAAAGGGTATGTTTTGACATTGGAATCTAATACGGCATAAAAAAATAAAACTTTTTTTTCCCAAGTTTTTTTTCTAAAAACCACCCTTTTTTGAGTTAGGGGTGGTTTTCAAAAAAATTTTGGGGTAATCTTTGATTGACCGCTGTGACCCTCCAAATCATTGGATTTCAAAAAACTAAGAAGTTTCTGAAAGGGCAGACCAAGAGCTTTCTTTTGATGTATCACATACTTATTTTTTGTGAAAAAGGGTACAAGGCCCCCTCACCCCAAAATTTTGGGGCTTCGGGGGGCCCTACGTAAAAATTTTCAAATGTAAAGGTATGGCTTGTGATACATCATTTGAAAGGTCTTTCAGAGACGAAAAAAGTGATACCCCCCAAAAGTCGTCAAAACAACCCCCTTCCAAAATGGCGGCCGTTTTAAGGTTAGGGGGCTCAAGGGGGGACCTTCAGAAAAATGATTCAAAATTAAACGATACATGGCTAAAAGGGTCTTAAAAAGAGAAAAATAATGGTTCAAACCGCGAGTCAAACCGACTTTTCAATCCAAAGTTACGGCCGATTGAAATTTAGGGGTAGTTGGGTTTCCCAAAAAGGCACCCCTAAATTTCAATCGGCCGTAACTTTGGATTGAAAAGTCGGTTTGACTCGCGGTTTGAACCATTATTTTTCTCTTTTTAAGACCCTTTTAGCCATGTATCGTTTAATTTTGAATCATTTTTCTGAAGGTCCCCCCTTGAGCCCCCTAACCTTAAAACGGCCGCCATTTTGGAAGGGGGTTGTTTTGACGACTTTTGGGGGGTATCACTTTTTTCGTCTCTGAAAGACCTTTCAAATGATGTATCACAAGCCATACCTTTACATTTGAAAATTTTTACGTAGGGCCCCCCGAAGCCCCAAAATTTTGGGGTGAGGGGGCCTTGTACCCTTTTTCACAAAAAATAAGTATGTGATACATCAAAAGAAAGCTCTTGGTCTGCCCTTTCAGAAACTTCTTAGTTTTTTGAAATCCAATGATTTGGAGGGTCACAGCAGTCAATCAAAGATTACCCCTAAATTTTTTGAAAACCACCCCTAACTCAAAAAAGGGTGGTTTTTAGAAAAAAAAACTTCGGGATAAAAAAGTTTTATTTTTTTATGCCGTATGAGATTCCAATGTCAAAACATACCCTTTCCATTTGATTTTTTCGAGATACGGGTACCCACCCCTCTAAATAATCCCCAAGGGGTGGTTTTGGGGGGGTGAAAATATTTTCATTGGATTCCTTGGGGTCGATACATCTTATGAAAGTTTTGCCCCCGAAGCTCAATTCTCGGCCGTTTTTGAGATAAAGATAGTGGACGGGTGGTCTGCCACACCCTGTATAATCGACCCTGGAATCATCTTAATCCATCATTTGAATAGATTTAAGGTCCTAAGGGAGGACCTAAGGGATTTAAGGTTTTTGTTGGGATTTCGGGGGTTTTAAGGTTTTTAGGTTTTAGGTTTTAGGATTTAGGATTTTTGGTCTTCTTGCGGAGAGTGCTATTATAAGAGTCAAGGATCAAATGAATCGATTCTTTTTGAGGAACGATTGATTAAGGATTGTTGGTCTCCTTGCGAGGAGTGCTATTTTAAGAATCAAGGATCAAATGAATCGATTCTTTTTGAGGAACGATTGATTAAGGAATTTTGGTCTCCTTGCGAGGAGTGCTATCATAAGAGTCAAGGATCATATGAATCGATTCTTTTCGAGGAACGACTGATTAAGGATTTTTGGTCTCCTTGCGAGGAGTGCTATTATAAGAGTCAAGGATCATATGAATCGATTCTTTTTGAGGAACGATTGATTATCGATTTTTGGTCTCCTTGCGAGGAGTGCTATTATAAGAGTCAAGGATCATATGAATCGATTCTTTTTGAGGAACGACTGATTAAGGATTTTTGGTCTCCTTGCGAGGAGTGCTATTATAAGAGTCAAGGATCATATGAATCGATTCTTTTTGAGGAACGACTGATTAAGGATTTTTGGTCTCCTTGCGAGGAGTGCTATTATAAGAGTCAAGGATCATATGAATCGATTCTTTTTGAGGAACGATTGATTATCGATTTTTGGTCTCCTTGCGAGGAGTGCTATTATAAGAGTCAAGGATCATATGAATCGATTCTTTTTGAGGAACGATTGATTAAGGATTTTTGGTCTCCTTGCGAGGAGTGCTATTAAGGTAAATGCACCAGTGATTGGCACCTTAAGGATTTTTTGCCCCTTTGAATTTTTATTTCTCCCAAAATATTGAAGGTATTCTTTAAATGTTGGTTTCTATTGAAGATGTATACATTCTTCTGTTGAAAAAAGGTCAAAATAAATATTTTTGAGCTTGAGTTTTATTTTCTATGGCTTTTAAGAGGAAAGGGCAAAATGCACCAGTGATTGGCACTCAAAATTTTGATGTGCAAGTAATTGGCAATTCATGTTCCAGTGATTGGCACACCAGTTAATTAATAACAACCCTTACATTTTCTTTGAATTATTGACTAATGTTGATGAGAATGGTAAACAAAATAACAGATTTTGTTTTAAAATATGCAGTGTTGCCATTTGTTTATTAATTAGAAAAAAATAAATGAGAAATAAATGCTTGCACACACAGAAAATTTTGGAAACTTAACTAAGTACGTTCAAAACAAATTATTATTTCCTCCGGCGATGAATCGATGGTGATGAGAGTTCGATATATCGATTGCCTGTACGCACAGTCATTCTCGGACCCTCCCCCACCCTCGGGGAGCCACGAAAACACCATAATGACCCTCGTGTTACATCCGCGACCCTCACGGAGCCCATGTACCATATGAGGCGCTCTGAAAATCCACGTTTCCTGGAGTTCCCATAGTCCGTCCTGTTTTGGTCGCGGGTGTAAAAACAAGTGTTAAAATGGTGTGAGGGCCTCCAGTGGGGGGGGAATAGTCACCCTGGAACAGCCACAATTTTTTTCGGGGCCTCGGATAAATTTCAAACAAAATTTAATATCTATTCCCAGCTTAATATGCTGCTCCGTACGCATAAGGCACGCGCAAGACTTCCTCCGTAGATGAATCGAGGGTGATGAGAGTTCGATATATCAATCCCCTATACTTGTGGCCGTTCTCAGACCCTCCACCTACCCTTGGGTGGGGGGGGGGGGGCGCAAAACCCCCGTAACAGTTTTAGTTTTACATCCGCGACCCTCACAGAGCCCATGTACCGTATGAGGCGCCCCGAAAAATCAAATTTCCTAGAGTTCGCATAGTCCCGTTTTGGTTGTGGAAGTAAAAACAGGTGTACAAATGGGGTGTGGGTTCCCAGTGGGGGTAAAAAGTCACCCTGAAACAGCCGATATTTTTTTCCGACCCTCGTTAAAATTTCAAAACAAGTTTAGTCACTATTCCCACTTTAAAATGCTCCTTACGCATAAGGCGCGCGCTAGAGTTCCTACGAAGATGAATCGATGGTGATGAGAGTTCGATATATCGATCGCCTGTACTCGCGGCCGTTCTCGGACCCTCCCTCCGCCCTCGGGGGGCCACGGAACCACCCAACAGAAATCTGAAATGGCGCCCCTGAATATGAGTGTTGTCTGCAGTGTTAGATTCCTCCCTTTTCCCCTCTTGGAACTTAATTTAGCTTCTTTTGCCTTCCAATATTATCAGTTTCTAACCTAAAACTACTTGGTGCCAATCATTGGAACATGATGTGCAAGTGATTGGCAGTGACTACAAATCACTGCCAATCACTGGTAAAGGCCAAGTTTCGCTGTACCAGTCCTGGGCACAGTAATTTGTCACTCTAAAAGTTAAAATTTTTTTACTGAAATTTCACAGAAAGATGCAGAATTATGTCTAGAACCTGATGAAACTTGAATTTTCATAATTATTTTGAATTTAAAGCAAAAAAAAGCTTAAGACACGAGGTGCTTGCCCTTACGATTTTGATAAGAAATCCTCATTTTTGGCACATTATCTGAGGTGCTTGTGTTCACTATTTTTTTCTTCTTCTTCCTTTATCCTTCCACCATTATGAATGTCAGTGGCTGTACCTATGATTCAGCTGTTGAACCTACATTTTTTTAATTCAAGAAATCACCAACAGAGGTCAATATAATCACTAAATTATTAGAGACTGCCAATCACTGGTACAGTGCCATTCACTGGTGCGCATTCACAAGGTAAACACCTTATAAGAGTCAAGGATCATATGAATCGATTCTTTTTGAGGAACGATTGATTAAGGATTTTTGGTCTCCTTGCGAGGAGTGCTATTATAAGAGTCAAGGATCATATGAATCGATTCTTTTTGAGGAACGATTCTTCCGAGCACTACCGCAACCGCTGCGCTGCTCTGGTGTCCCTGCTGATTCCTGTGTGTAATGCACTGGCTTTGATGGATGGGAAGGATTCTTCTTCCCTTTCAGGTCAAGGACCGTCCAAAAAGTTGTCTTTCTCTCTCGTTTCCTTATTCAGAACGCATAAGAAAAAAGGATGGAAGAGGGGGCGAAAAATACGCGGCTGCCCCTAGTTTGTCTTCTTCTTCTTCTTTTATTTATTTATTTATTTATTTATTTATTTATTTATTTTTTTTGTTCAGCCGAAGTAGCCGAAGCTGATCCCACGTGTTATTTCCAAGTTACTTCCCAGATTTTACCCTTATGTCCCAACCCAGTCTTGATTCTTACTATCTGACCCCCCCCCCCCCAGTCACACCGACCATTCCACCTGTGAGTCTGCTATCCCAACTTCTAAAGAGTATGGAAAGAACTAAGAGAAAAGAAAGGGCGGGAAAAACAGGAAAAGGGGGGGAAAAGAGAAAAAAAATGATAAAACGTGGGCTCGGTAAACTCCTAGACTGACCATAAAAATTCCTACACGAGCAATTTTCGAAAAAAAACTCCTAGACAAGGCAGGTAAAAACGTAACTAACCTGTGTAAACTCCTCCATAAATCCATGATTTTCGCAGGCCACAAAATCCAAGATGGCGGCGGGTTCCCGACCTCCAAAAATGGTGCAAACTTAGGTTATGTCAACTGACACCCTAAGACATCATTTAAGCCAAACTCCAGCTTTCCAGCATTTTTTGCATTATTACACTACCTGGGCAGTGGCCTAGTTGAAACTTTCAGGAATCGTATTTCTCATGGTAATACACCTATCAGGTGAATGGTATTGTTGTAAGTCGCTTTCAAAAGGAGGCGCCATGATTGTTAAGATACAGACCGACTCTTATAAATCAAGAAACTAATACGCCACGCCGTTTTTGCGTCCTCGAAAATGCTTCATTACGCCAGGTTACATGACTAAAACTGCCGAAATCAACAGTAGCGCCATTTTGTGGGGGGGGGGGGGGGGAGCAACACCCCCCCCCCCTAAGGATTTTCGATGTGGCCGAAAAATCAAGTCGAAGAGCGGCAGAAGAATAAGCCGGGGGAAAAAAACCGTTTGGCAGAATGAGGATTTTTAAAAGATGCAAGGGCAAAAAAAAAAAAAGTCAACCAAATTTTTGAAGGCCCCCCCCAAGGAAAATCTGTAATGGCGCCCCTGGAAGTCAACAAGATATGGACGGTTTTAGTAACACGATCGTGGCCAGTGACGATGACGGCTCGTTTGATTTGGCAACCATTCAATTTGTCCATTTAAACCTATAGAAAATAGTCGAATCTTGAGGAGGCTGACAGCCTCTTGGAGAATCGATTGTTTTACGCTCGTTTAAAAGGAAGAAAAGCAATGTTGCAAAATTGCTAGAGCCGCTACTGATCGTGGCAAGAGTTTTATTAGATGAAATGAATCTGAATTTCAATCCGTTGGATAGCGCCACTAATCACTTTTGGGAAAAGTCGTATTAAAACCATAGAAAAAACGCAAAATCCAAGAACGCCAGCACCTGCGAAATGGAGCTGTTGCAAACTTTTGTTACAGGCTTTTTAATAGTTGATTATGGGGTAATACTCTGTGAAAATAACGATTAGCGCACTAAAAAATCACGAAATCCACTCCTAAACTCACAAAATGCTTTTAAACGCGAGACCGTAATGGCGGCCGGGGCCGCGGTTTTCATTGGGGTTCCCTATCTTCAATCAGCGCCATCTACACGAGGTGTTCTCGCAACACCACACAAGAAGAAGAAGAAGCATATAATTGCCATAAGAAAACCGCGGCCTCAGCCGCCATTACGGTCTCGCATTTAAAAGCATTTTGTGAGTTTAGGAGTGGATTTCGTGATTTTTTGGTGCGCTAATCGTTATTTTTACAGGGTATTATCGCATTATCTACTATTTATAAGCCTGTGGCAAAAGTTTGCAACAGCTCCATTGTTTTATGGACTTTTTGAGCCCAAGATGAGCAAAATTGGTTTAGAATTAAATCCGTAAATCATGAAATTCATTTCGCCACAGCGGCGGACGGCTCGTGCTATTTGGCAACTATGTTTTCCGTCCATTTGATTGAATGTAAAATAATCGATTCGATAGTGAAGCAGCGCTTCACCTGCAATCGATTGTTTTCTATAGATTCAAATGGAGGAAAAACACTGTTGCCAAATTGCAAGAGCCACCACTGTTTCGCCATAAGCTTATAGTGAGTCAGAGTGAGTGCGAGTGCATGATGATATGTCTATCTGCCTCACTCGCATTCATTCAGGATTATGGGAATCTTCGTATCTCATAATTTCCGGCTTTACTTTTGAGTGTTTCAGCTTGAAACTTCCTGAAATATGCTCGCATCAGGTGCTGATATTCCTCGTGCTTACAGCGTAAATTCGTAAATTTTAGCCAAAAACTGTTGACTTTTTGAGCAGCGCGACGGCGACGTGACGCACTATGGTCCAGAAGTCCGATTTAGGAAGACATTAGTTTGCATTAAAATCGCCCAATATCTTGAAAACGGTTCATCTGACACCAAAACTGGTTATTACAAAAAAGATAGAACGTAAACCATTTTAACTTTTTTGTAATAACCATTTTTGATGTCAGATGAGCCGTTTTCAAGATATTGGGCGATTTTAATGCAAACTAATGTCTTCCTAAATCGGATTTCTGGACCATAGTGTGACGTGGTGTCCGCGATCAGTGGCGTCGTGTTCCATCTGGCAACAATGCAACTGCTCCATTTAAACTCATTAAATAAATCGAATTTTCCTTGTGCACTGTGAACCCCCTGAATTCGATCTTTTACATGAGTTTAAATGGATGGAATACATTGTTGCCAAATTGCACGTAACGCCACTGTCCACGGTTCAACTACAGGGTGTGGCAGACCACCCGTCCACTATCTTTATCTCAAAAACGGCCGAGAATTGAGCTTCGGGGGCAAAACTTTCATAGGGTGTATCGACCCCAAGGAATCCAATGAAAATATTTTCAGCCCCCCAAAACCACCCCTCGGGGGTTATTTAGGGGGGTGGGTACCCGTATCTCGAAAAAATCAAATTGAAAGGGTATGTTTTGACATTGGAATCTAATACGGCATAAAAAAATAAAACTTTTTTATCCCCAAGTTTTTTTTCTAAAAACCACCCTTTTTTGAGTTAGGGGTGGTTTTCAAAAAATTTAGGGGTAATCTTTGATTGACCGCTGTGACCCTCCAAATCATTGGATTTCAAAAAACTAAGAAGTTTCTGAAAGGGCAGACCAAGAGCTTTCTTTTGATGTATCACATACTTATTTTTTGTGAAAAAGGGTACAAGGCCCCCTCACCCCAAAATTTTGGGGCTTCGGGGGGCCCTACGTAAAAATTTTCAAATGTAAAGGTATGGCTTGTGATACATCATTTGAAAGGTCTTTCAGAGACGAAAAAAGTGATACCCCCCAAAAGTCGTCAAAACAACCCCCTTCCAAAATGGCGGCCGTTTTAAGGTTAGGGGGCTCAAGGGGGGACCTTCAGAAAAATGATTCAAAATTAAACGATACATGGCTAAAAGGGTCTTAAAAAGAGAAAAATAATGGTTCAAACCGCGAGTCAAACCGACTTTTCAATCCAAAGTTACGGCCGATTGAAATTTAGGGGTGCCTTTTTGGGAAACCCAACTACCCCTAAATTTCAATCGGCCGTAACTTTGGATTGAAAAGTCGGTTTGACTCGCGGTTTGAACCATTATTTTTCTCTTTTTAAGACCCTTTTAGCCATGTATCGTTTAATTTTGAATCATTTTTCTGAAGGTCCCCCCTTGAGCCCCCTAACCTTAAAACGGCCGCCATTTTGGAAGGGGGTTGTTTTGACGACTTTTGGGGGGTATCACTTTTTTCGTCTCTGAAAGACCTTTCAAATGATGTATCACAAGCCATACCTTTACATTTGAAAATTTTTACGTAGGGCCCCCCGAAGCCCCAAAATTTTGGGGTGAGGGGGCCTTGTACCTTTTTTCACAAAAAATAGGCATATGATACATCAAAAGAAAGCCCTTGGTTTGCCCTTTCAGAAACTTCTTAGTTTTTTGAAATCCAATGATTTGGAGGGTCACAGCAGTCAATCAAAGATTACCCCTAAATTTTTTGAAAACCACCCCTAACTCAAAAAAGGGTGGTTTTTAGAAAAAAAAACTTCGGGATAAAAAAGTTTTATTTTTTTATGCCGTATGAGATTCCAATGTCAAAACATACCCTTTCCATTTGATTTTTTCGAGATACGGGTACCCACCCCTCTAAATAATCCCCAAGGGGTGGTTTTGGGGGGCTGAAAATATTTTCATTGGATTCCTTGGGGTCGATACATCTTATGAAAGTTTTGCCCCCGAAGCTCAATTCTCGGCCGTTTTTGAGATAAAGATAGTGGACGGGTGGTCTGCCACACCCTGTATAATCGACCCTGGAATCATCTTAATCCATCATTTGAATAGATTTAAGGTCCTAAGGGAGGACCTAAGGGATTTAAGGTTTTTGTTGGGATTTCGGGGGTTTTAAGGTTTTTAGGTTTTAGGTTTTAGGATTTAGGATTTTTGGTCTTCTTGCGGAGAGTGCTATTATAAGAGTCAAGGATCAAATGAATCGATTCTTTTTGAGGAACGATTGATTAAGGATTGTTGGTCTCCTTGCGAGGAGTGCTATTTTAAGAATCAAGGATCAAATGAATCGATTCTTTTTGAGGAACGATTGATTAAGGAATTTTGGTCTCCTTGCGAGGAGTGCTATCATAAGAGTCAAGGATCATATGAATCGATTCTTTTCGAGGAACGACTGATTAAGGATTTTTGGTCTCCTTGCGAGGAGTGCTATTATAAGAGTCAAGGATCATATGAATCGATTCTTTTTGAGGAACGATTGATTATCGATTTTTGGTCTCCTTGCGAGGAGTGCTATTATAAGAGTCAAGGATCATATGAATCGATTCTTTTTGAGGAACGACTGATTAAGGATTTTTGGTCTCCTTGCGAGGAGTGCTATTATAAGAGTCAAGGATCATATGAATCGATTCTTTTTGAGGAACGACTGATTAAGGATTTTTGGTCTCCTTGCGAGGAGTGCTATTATAAGAGTCAAGGATCATATGAATCGATTCTTTTTGAGGAACGATTGATTATCGATTTTTGGTCTCCTTGCGAGGAGTGCTATTATAAGAGTCAAGGATCATATGAATCGATTCTTTTTGAGGAACGATTGATTAAGGATTTTTGGTCTCCTTGCGAGGAGTGCTATTAAGGTAAATGCACCAGTGATTGGCACCTTAAGGATTTTTTGCCCCTTTGAATTTTTATTTCTCCCAAAATATTGAAGGTATTCTTTAAATGTTGGTTTCTATTGAAGATGTATACATTCTTCTGTTGAAAAAAGGTCAAAATAAATATTTTTGAGCTTGAGTTTTATTTTCTATGGCTTTTAAGAGGAAAGGGCAAAATGCACCAGTGATTGGCACTCAAAATTTTGATGTGCAAGTAATTGGCAATTCATGTTCCAGTGATTGGCACACCAGTTAATTAATAACAACCCTTACATTTTCTTTGAATTATTGACTAATGTTGATGAGAATGGTAAACAAAATAACAGATTTTGTTTTAAAATATGCAGTGTTGCCATTTGTTTATTAATTAGAAAAAAATAAATGAGAAATAAATGCTTGCACACACAGAAAATTTTGGAAACTTAACTAAGTACGTTCAAAACAAATTATTATTTCCTCCGGCGATGAATCGATGGTGATGAGAGTTCGATATATCGATTGCCTGTACGCACAGTCATTCTCGGACCCTCCCCCCACCCTCGGGGAGCCACGAAAACACCATAATGACCCTCGTGTTACATCCGCGACCCTCACGGAGCCCATGTACCATATGAGGCGCTCTGAAAATCCACGTTTCCTGGAGTTCCCATAGTCCGTCCTGTTTTGGTCGCGGGTGTAAAAACAAGTGTTAAAATGGTGTGAGGGCCTCCAGTGGGGGGTGAATAGTCACCCTGGAACAGCCACAATTTTTTTCGGGGCCTCGGATAAATTTCAAACAAAATTTAATATCTATTCCCAGCTTAATATGCTGCTCCGTACGCATAAGGCACGCGCAAGACTTCCTCCGTAGATGAATCGAGGGTGATGAGAGTTCGATATATCAATCCCCTATACTTGTGGCCGTTCTCAGACCCTCCACCTACCCTTGGGTGGGGGGGGGGGGCGCAAAACCCCCGTAACAGTTTTAGTTTTACATCCGCGACCCTCACAGAGCCCATGTACCGTATGAGGCGCCCCGAAAAATCAAATTTCCTAGAGTTCGCATAGTCCCGTTTTGGTTGTGGAAGTAAAAACAGGTGTACAAATGGGGTGTGGGTTCCCAGTGGGGGTAAAAAGTCACCCTGAAACAGCCGATATTTTTTTCCGACCCTCGTTAAAATTTCAAAACAAGTTTAGTCACTATTCCCACTTTAAAATGCTCCTTACGCATAAGGCGCGCGCTAGAGTTCCTACGAAGATGAATCGATGGTGATGAGAGTTCGATATATCGATCGCCTGTACTCGCGGCCGTTCTCGGACCCTCCCTCCGCCCTCGGGGGGCCACGGAACCACCCAACAGAAATCTGAAATGGCGCCCCTGAATATGAGTGTTGTCTGCAGTGTTAGATTCCTCCCTTTTCCCCTCTTGGAACTTAATTTAGCTTCTTTTGCCTTCCAATATTATCAGTTTCTAACCTAAAACTACTTGGTGCCAATCATTGGAACATGATGTGCAAGTGATTGGCAGTGACTACAAATCACTGCCAATCACTGGTAAAGGCCAAGTTTCGCTGTACCAGTCCTGGGCACAGTAATTTGTCACTCTAAAAGTTAAATTTTTTGACTGAAATTTCACAGAAAGATGCAGAATTATGTCTAGAACCTGATGAAACTTGAATTTTCATAATTATTTTGAATTTAAAGCAAAAAAAAGCTTAAGACACGAGGTGCTTGCCCTTACGATTTTGATAAGAAATCCTCATTTTTGGCACATTATCTGAGGTGCTTGTGTTCACTATTTTTTTCTTCTTCTTCCTTTATCCTTCCACCATTATGAATGTCAGTGGCTGTACCTATGATTCAGCTGTTGAACCTACATTTTTTTAATTCAAGAAATCACCAACAGAGGTCAATATAATCACTAAATTATTAGAGACTGCCAATCACTGGTACAGTGCCATTCACTGGTGCGCATTCACAAGGTAAACACCTTATAAGAGTCAAGGATCATATGAATCGATTCTTTTTGAGGAACGATTGATTAAGGATTTTTGGTCTCCTTGCGAGGAGTGCTATTATAAGAGTCAAGGATCATATGAATCGATTCTTTTTGAGGAACGATTCTTCCGAGCACTACCGCAACCGCTGCGCTGCTCTGGTGTCCCTGCTGATTCCTGTGTGTAATGCACTGGCTTTGATGGATGGGAAGGATTCTTCTTCCCTTTCAGGTCAAGGACCGTCCAAAAAGTTGTCTTTCTCTCTCGTTTCCTTATTCAGAACGCATAAGAAAAAAGGATGGAAGAGGGGGCGAAAAATACGCGGCTGCCCCTAGTTTGTCTTCTTCTTCTTCTTTTATTTATTTATTTATTTATTTATTTATTTATTTATTTTTTTTTGTTCAGCCGAAGTAGCCGAAGCTGATCCCACGTGTTATTTCCAAGTTACTTCCCAGATTTTACCCTTATGTCCCAACCCAGTCTTGATTCTTACTATCTGACCCCCCCCCCCCCAGTCACACCGACCATTCCACCTGTGAGTCTGCTATCCCAACTTCTAAAGAGTATGGAAAGAACTAAGAGAAAAGAAAGGGCGGGAAAAACAGGAAAAGGGAGGGAAAAGAGAAAAAAAATGATAAAAACGTGGGCTCGGTAAACTCCTAGACTGACCATAAAAATTCCTACACGAGCAATTTTCGAAAACAAACTCCTAGACAAGGCAGGTAAAAACGTAACTAACCTGTGTAAACTCCTCCATAAATCCATGATTTTCGCAGGCCACAAAATCCAAGATGGCGGCGGGTTCCCGACCTCCAAAAATGGTGCAAACTTAGGTTATGTCAACTGACACCCTAAGACATCATTTAAGCCAAACTCCAGCTTTCCAGCATTTTTTGCATTATTACACTACCTGGGCAGTGGCCTAGTTGAAACTTTCAGGAATCGTATTTCTCATGGTAATACACCTATCAGGTGAATGGTATTGTTGTAAGTCGCTTTCAAGGGTGGAGGGAGGGGGGCCAATTTTCATTTAGTCGAGTCCTATATGGCAACACTGTCCAAATGACTTGAAATTTGGTGACTGGGGGTATTTGTTAACGTTGAATTCCAATTTTGCATCAGTTTTTCAAAATTCTAAAATCCAAGATGGCCGCCGACCAAGTAGTGGAAAAAATTGTCTGCAGCCATCTTGGATTTCCGAATTCTGAAAAACGGGTGCAAAATTTGAATTCAACGTTAAAAAATACCTCCGGGTACCAAATTTCAAGTCATTCAGAAAGTAAAAACCGTCTCTGCCAACTTTTTGGGTAAAATACCGCTCGGCCCAGCCGCGGCCGGAGTCAGTTTCATGCGTTTTCATGCGCTCACTTTTCAACTTAAAATGCGTGTATCTCAAAAAGGTGCAAATATGTGCAAGAGATTTTTTCAGGAGATGTTCTACATAGTGTGAGCTTCCATTTAATTGAAGTTTCAAACCGGAGGCAAGCGGAGCTAACTTCCAAAAGTCTCAGGGAAACTCGAAATTTTGATATTTAGACCTCTCGCTTTTAAAGTTATGTAAAATAGGCGTCCTTCGTTATTTTTGAAAAAACTAGGCATCAAAAGATAGCTCAGAGTACGTAGTTTAATCACTGAAAATTCTGTTAAAAAAGATTCCTTCTACACACTTCAAAATTTGCGTAGGCCGTAGAGTTGACAGTTGAAACGCTCTTTTTTCAAACCTTTCATAATGAGAAATTTTAAGAGCCCTTATTTGGCCTAAAATATATTTTTTTTTTTTTTAAAAACAGTTTAAGAGTGACCTTCCACGTACTCTGAGGAGTATTTTCATGTATTTGTTTCCTTAAAAGGGCGAATGTCAAGTTGAGGGGTTTTTTCCACAGGCGGACACACTGTGCAGCGCGGCGCAGACGGAGAGCGAGAGAGAGATAGATAGCGAGCAAGTGAACAGAAGAGGAGGAGGAGAGAGAGAGAGAGAGGGAGAGAGAGAAAGAGAGAGAGAGAGAGAGAGAGAGAGAGAGAGAGAGAGAGAGAGAGAGAGAGAGAGAGAGAGAGAGAGAGAGAAAGGTAGATGCTGCCATGCGAGGTGAATCGTTACAATTGAGAAAGAAGAGAAAATTATTTTTAATTTTAATAACAGTCTGCATTGTCTGCAACAAATGCCGAAGAAATGAAGAGAGGAAGGGGGAAGGAAAGGAAGGTGTCTTTGTCGCTTGTGACTGCAAATAATCGGCTCCGTCCTTTTCTAACACGCACTTTAAATAGGGCAAAGAAAGAGAAGGATAGGCTACCTGGATCTGCCAGTGGCACACTTGCACTGGCCGGCACAGGGAGGCGGCGGCGGCGCGGCGGGGGTTGTTTCCAGGAATGAATGAATGCGGTTATGAGAATATGAGGGGATGATTAGAGTCCCTATATGTAGAGAGTTAAGACAAGAGAAATCATGGGCGCCGCCATTGGATGCGATTTTGCACATTTGTTTACATTCTGAGGCCGTTGTTGTGTTTTGCTACACAGCAAAGATTACAGTTCCGCTAAGTTTGAAACGATGTAATCTTTCCCTGCTTTTGTTGATCGACATGTATTAACGCTTTTTAATGATTCTTTTGAGATTTATGGACATTCTTGTGGTGCATTATGATTAAAATTAACAGATTCGTCGCAAATTAACTCTTTTATCTGTAAAAGACCGTTGATAAACAAAACAAAAGTGCAAAATCGCATCCAATGGCGGCGTCCGTAGAGCCTAAAATTCATCGACCAATCAGAAGTTGACTACCCTCTTGTCTTAACTCTCTACATATAGGGACTCTAGGAATGATGAATCTTGTGAGTAACTGCGCTCGCCGAGCAGCGTCAGGGAAGACAGCTAGGGCACCGCTCCGTGCGCGATCGGAGCGCTGATTCGGAGACGTTCTTTGCGCTCGCGGATACCGCTCGGTGCGCGATCGGAGCAGTTATTTGCTAACTGGGAATATTTCGTGTACTTATTTAGAAGGGAATTCTATAATTTTGTGGTTACGAAGTCGTTTAAACATACGCAGCGGTTCCGTCTACACGTAGTAGTAATTAGAGTCCCTATACGTATATGTACTATGAGAGTTGCGACAAGACTCTCAAAATGAAGAAAAAGAAGCAGATCGTTGGAGCCCCCAAGAGGCAAATTGCAAATGGCCATTTGCCTCTGCGCTGTTGCCCTTATTTCGCTATCTCTTATGGGTTAGGTTCAGATTATTGACAATACCAGTCGTTATTGAAAGAGATTATGTTCTCCGTAATAACATTCAAGCAGAGGAAAAATTCACAACAATTACCGCGGTCACTGTTACTTCAAATAAGTAATGAAAGCTAGAACGCGAAAAGTAAACAAACCCTCCGCCATTTGCATTTGCCTCTGCTTGGAGCTTTTTTGACAGCCTAAATCTGAGAGCCAATCAGAAATGGATTCAGCAATGGCGCAACTCTTATAGTATATAGGGACTAATAAGCCCGTGCAAAAAGTGTAGCGCGGGCTGTTTGAAATAGAATTGATTTCCTGAGTTAGTGAGTGGTTCTTGAACGATTTCAATGAGCGCATGGTTATTTTTGCCGACTTTTATGTAAGAATCTAGGTTCTATATTGTTGTAGCAAAACCGCAACAGACCCATTTATTTTTTTATCCACTGCTGCCGTTTTGCGTATAATTAATGCCATTTTTTAATTCACCGATGATTCCACCGGTTGAGAAAAGATTAAACAATTCAGTTCAGTGTATGACTGTACTGCAGGAAAAAAAACACAAAACTGTAATCTTTCCTCAACTGCGGTGGAGACGTCGATGACTTTGAAAAACGTGCGGGTATTTTAATAATCTGACAACGATTGAGAAAAGATTACAGATAAGAGTATTTTCGTGCAGAACAGTCAAACACTGAAGTGAATCGTGTAATATTTTCTCAACCGGTGGAATCATCGGTTAATTGAAAAAAAAAAACCATCGCTTATTGGCAAAAATAACGAAAAGTAAATTCTCGGGAGGAGTAAACAAACCATCTGGCAACATTTCTCTAGGCCTGTGCGATCAGTGGCGAGGCGTGAAATTCGGCAACATTTCTTTTTCCCCCTTTAAACACATTAAAAAGGTCGAACGATGACCGAAGCATTCGATTCTTTAATTCAGTGAGTTTAAATGGAGAAAAATCATCGTTGTCAAATTTCACGTCTCGCTTCTGTGTGCGATGTCCAGTTTTGTGCATCGAAGTTCGATGTCCAAAAAAAAATCGAAATTTTATCGATGCATCGGAATAAATTTTATAACAAAGTCAAAAACCTTGAAATCACTGGAAATCATGATACTTTTTTACGCTTTAGAGATGGTGCACTCAAATTGGTGCATCAATTGACATCAACACTAGCATCGAATCCATTCGATGGCAGAAAAAACATCGAAACTTCGATCGATGGATCGAACATCGCACACGCCTCTGACAACATTTATTGGCATGTAATTAACAATGATTTCAAGATAAAAACCAAATAATAACAGTGGCGAGGCGTGCGATTTGGCAACGTTCTTTTGTCCCCATTTAAACACATTAGGAAGGTCGAAATGCCTGGTCATCGTCGATGACTGAACCGTTCGACTTTTTTGGTGAATTTAAATGGAGGCAATACATTGTTGCCAAATTTCACGCTTCGCCACTGAATAATAACGCAAAAAAATTCGAATTCATGCACAGAAGAGAGTGTAAACCTTTTTATTTATCAATGAATTTACCTTCCACTTACCTAAAAAAACAATCCAAGCGTTAACATTACTGTGAAAAATAAAAACACACAAAAACACAAACTAATAAACCAAAAAAATAAAACAAAAACTTCAACAAAACCTCACAAAACACATTTTCAAACTCAAATCTTCAGATAAAAAGTAAAAACAAACCGCAGCCAGTATTAAACTGAACAACGAACGTGGATACCGGTCGGAGTTGACATACTATTGGGATGGAAACTGGTCCGAATTTCGAAATGCGATGCGCGTCCGATTATCTTCACGGACCGAAAAGATGTGGCCAGGGTAGCTGGAGAACAGGTATGGACAATGGGCGGACCCTTTGAGTCAGTGTGAGTGTAGGTGACGCTGACGTCAGTGTTACCTGCAACGCTCTCTTATGGGAAGGGAGCGGACGCACACTCACACAGTCTCACGTAACTTACACTGTATTTACTCTAAGCTTCGCCCATTGTCCATACCTGTTCCTCCATATACCTTGTGATGTGTCGGTGACAAAAGATCCACCCAACGAGCTATTATAGCGATAGAACCAGGGACCCTGATACGACTCAAGCGAATTGCTCTCATGATCACTTCTCAAGAGGAGTCTTAGTAGTCGAGTCTTCTCACCCTCCGATTTGCACGCAAGGGTTGAACCCCAGGTATAAAACCGTTCCGAAAGACCGCAAGACTGAAGTCGCCGCAGTCCTGGACTCATTTGTAGAGAACAGACCATTTTCCCTCTTTCTTCTCCTTCCTTTTAACCGATGACAATTCAGTATGAATTCCTCTCATATTATTATTTTGAGAAGACTTGCCATCTTCTCCTTGTTCTCTCATCGGTTTGGAGAGCAATTCGGAAGGCTTGGATAGGAATTCGGATGGCAATTCAGTGCACTCATTTCGCATCCACATTTACTTTTCACCTTTGATTTTTTTTCTCTGTCGTTCCTTGCTGTGTATTTCTCTCTTCTCGCCGTGTTTCCTTTCCGTATATGAATCTCGCGCCGCTTTGCCCTCTCTTTGTTAAGTATCCGTCTATCGGCCTATCTTCCTTCGCCCTCCCCCCACTCACCCCTATTGTCTTAACTTGTCTTGTCTCCCTTTACTTTCTCCTTTCATCTATTGTAACTATGACCACCGCAATCACGCATATGGAATTGTTAAATATCTTGACCTACTGGACCGATTTTAATGAACTTTTTGTAATCTTCTCGAAATTTTCTCCACTATCGTTCGAAGGGAGGGGAAAAATCAACCCCGATATCAGCGCTATAAATAAATGTCACAAAGTGAGGCGCATCTGCGCAGTTTTCTTGCATTTGATTTTTGATTTGCTTATTGTTTCTCTGAGTATTTATTAATCTATTAATTTTGTATTTTGTGTCTCTATCTTAATCGCTCTTATGAGCTTCCTTATGTCCCTCTGCTCTTGTGCGTTACAGTTTAGTTTCTTATCACCCGAAGGATACTTCAATGGTGGGTTGATGCACCGTGCTAAATCACACCAGCGGCTTTCGATATTTGTATTATCATTATTTGGTGCCTTTAGGACGAACCTAGGATTTAATTTTACGTGGGGGGGGGGCAAGGTTACAAATTATACAATCTTGCTCATCTGACTTTGCGTCACAAATTTGGTTGCGTGCACCGCGCAGTTCAAAATGTGCAGCCAAGGTGGCCGAAAAAGCAGAAAAACACGTCGACCCGCTCGGGAGACTTCGGCCGATACTCTCGAAATCGCTTGAGTGCTTTTTGTGTTTTTGCTTTTGTCGGCCACCATGGCTGCACATTTTGAACTGCGTGCCATTGAATTTGTGGCGCGAGGTCAGATGAGTTAACTCGTATAATTGTAACCCGGGGGGGGGGGGTTGGTGATAATTTTAAGGGAAAGGGCTAGGAAAGACACTTCCCCCACAGCTCTGTAGAAAATTTACTTTTCTAGTCTTCATTTCAACCTGCTTCTCTTAAACATTTTCTAAGAATTTTTAAATAAAACAAAATAACTGTAATAAAACGTAGAAAATCACGGGTTATTTCTTAAATTTAAACATTTTTCGCAACCATGTTGAGAATGCAACGTGTTATTTATTTACAAAATTCTAGGTTTTCTCTGACCCACTCTGGTAAGATGATGTAGTAAACTCAAAATTGAACGTATGATTTAAGTGCGAAATATTCGTCACATGATCTTTCACAATTCCTTCTTCACACACTTCAAAAGTCAAAGAAGGGCTCACTGCACTTAATCACTAATGTATCACATACATGTTATCAATGTTATCACATCATATGTGTACGTATTTTTACTCTCTCACTTCCTCTAGGGTAGAGATATGAAAAAGTAAAAAGTGAGTCATATTAATAGTTACTCTGCGTCTGGTACGATGCACTCCGCCCCTTCCTCTTCCCCCTTCTTTGAAACTTTTTTTTTTTTTTTTTTTTTTTTTTAAATAATATTCAAAGCTCTCTGAAAATTTCTCATTTTCATAGAGCTCATTGTCAGCTAGTCTTCCTTTTCCTTGTTCCCTCCTTTTCTCTCTAATTTTTTTTAGGGCTGGGGGGATTTTAGCTATTTTACCGCGGATGTGCCCTCGTCTGGTCCACTATGATAATGCAGTCCCTCAAAATGAGAGGGATACCATTATGCCTGTCAATCAAGAATTAAGACCACAAAAAACTATATTGTTTACTGTGTCATTTTTTCAAAATTATTCAAACCTTCAACAGAAACAATAAGGATGAACATTTGGTGATAATCTTCAGTTACTTATTACATTAGATTTGAGGCAATTTTATTTATGACAGAATATCTCCTGGAAAGGGCTCGTAGTCAACCTCAATATCGGAGCCTAAAAATGAAGTCTGTGAGGCTTTCCCTATCCCTAAACATGTTTTAAAGCCTTACATGCTCTCTGATACATTTTTCAAGTCACTTTAACCCTTGATTGTTACGATTTTTTGAATTTTTGGGTTGAAAGTCGTATTCTGCTGGATGTAGCGAGGAAACTGATACCAAACTGTCGGGAGAAAAATGCATTCGTAAAAGATGCGCGATTCCTCTATAAGTTAATTTCTATCTTGGCTCTACCAGGCGTACATCTGTTAAAAATCAATTTTACTCCCGACAATTTGGTATCAATTTCCGCGACACATCTAGCCGAATGCGAATTTCAAGTCAAAAACTCAAAAATTGTAAGCAGCAAAAAATTTCATTTTCTGCCGGGATTCGCTCACTACTGGTGAAAAAGGGTCCTGACACATCCAGCCGGACAAAAGAGCGTCGGCCAAGAAGACAATATACTCTGTTCTCAGGATAAGGATAAGCTAGTCAGGTCAAAATTACCTGATAGATTACCATCTATTTATGGACATGAAACGCTACCTAAAGTGGTTCTTTGACTATATGATGAAGTTCTGTGACTAAATAAGACATTTCAGCACTATTGAGGCAATTCAGGTGATTTGGGGGGGGGGGGGGTGTTGGAATTAAACATACTGTGTTTCGCACCTTCACATCGAGTTAATTTTACCTATTAATGGAATTTATCATTTACTTCACCGTAAAGACGTGCCCGAAGATTTTCCGATACCCCTGCTTAATCCCCTCTCTCCCTTCGCTCCCTGCCTCTCCATCACCCCTTACCATAATGACATGTCTCCTTCCCTTAGCTCTCAATTTCTTCGAGATGACCTTCATTTAAGGCGGCCACCCACGCTACGCGCACCATATCTAACCTTTTATTTGTCTTTTTTGATCCAAAATTGGATACCAATTCAATACCAAGTCTACAGAGGGTCTAAACATAGAATTTACCGGACGTCTTCAAATTTACAAAAAAAAAAAAAAAAAAAAAAAAAAAAAAAAAAAAAAAAAAAATATTCAACAAAAATGAGAAAAAATTGAGAAAATATTTAAAATATTAACTCTATAGCATCTAAAGGGTAACTGCAATTGATAAATAACTCCAACGAATCTTTTACAAACAGAAATACTGACTTTTTTTTTTGTCCGAAAAAAGTCAAGTTTCGACCCACTGTGCAATTATTTGATGTCTGTGTTATCCCTTTACGCCTCTCCATCAAGCTAGCAAGGTATAAATGGTACATTTCAACAATATTGAGAGAAAATACGGTACAATAATGAAGATTTTGGCAATTTTGGGTGAAATTAGTGTTAATTTTTCCTGAAAATAGAATTACAAATTTCCCAATTTGCGGCGAATGCGGGTCGATGCGGGTCGGATCTTTTTTGGAGCATAAAGTAGACGCTCTGGGCTAACTTTTCACGCAAAAACAAAAGTGATACAAAGTGATACATTCCAACTAAAATACCTTTGTTTCTATCAATCTCATTATTTTTTGATTAAAATTTACTGTATGGAGTAAGGCTAGGATTAAAAACTATGTATCCTGATATATAAAGGCTTGAAATAGTTATTCTTACCTTCCGGAACGTCCTCTATGTTTTGTTTCCAAAGTTGGAGAAATATAAACAACTTTAAAACCACTTATCTTCATTGGTGTAAAACACACATTTTAATCGTAAATTGGTAAAAGTGCTGCGCGCTCTGGCGGATTGTGGGCGAACCACTCAACGTGGAAAGCTCAAATTGTACAGGATGATGTAAAAAACTATACAGAATGCACCAATACCATTAGTTTTGACCATAGATTAAATTTAACTTTTGGACTTTTGAGCATGAATTCGGGTCAAATACCCCATAGTGCGGCGCGAGATTCATCATACGCAAAGGAAACACGGCGAGAAGAGAGAACGGCAAGAAACGGCAAGGAGCAAGGAACGGCAGAGAAAAATCAAAGGTGAAATGTAAATGTGGATGCGAAATGAGTGCACTGAATTGCCATCCGAATTCCTATCCGGATGGCTAAAAGAATTGCCCTCCGAATTGCTCTCCAAACCTGATCTTGGGCGATGAGAGAACAAGGAGTCAGATGGCAAGTCTTCTCACGAAAATAATATGAGAGGAATTCATACTGAATTGTCATCATGCAAAATGATATAGAAGGAATGAGGGGAAATTGTCCTCATGGTAAAATGCAATACTAACAAGTCTCCAGGGCAGCATGCGCTCGAAAACGCAGAACAGAAAAGAGGTCCGTTTCCCCTCTCTGCGTTTTATTTTGTTCGAGAAGGGGTAGGCCGCTACCTGCACTCCAGTTCGACGAGAATACCCCTGATACGGGCTCTTCTCACTTTTCAATTGTCATCGTCTCAGGGTCCCTGGATAGAACTGATAGATGGGGCCGTGCGTGTTTTGAGTCCTATCTCAAAGTGAGACCTAAATCTGATTTGTTTGCCTCAGAGCTGTCAATTTGCGTATATACAGGGTGAGCCAGAGCACCCGTACCAGGCATTTTTCTCGAAAACTACTGAACCAAATGATTTGAAACAAAAAAGTCAGATAGGAAATTGACCCCAAATGTTTCATTTTTGATATTTTCAAAAGCCCCCGACAGCCCCTTGGGGCGTATTTGGGGGGGGTTCAAACACATTTTTCAAGTTTTCTCGAGAAAACCTCCAATAAAAGTACAAATATTAGCTTATAATCTTAAAGCAGAGGCAATTGCCGACGTTTTTGCTCCCCTCAATATTTTCCAAAAAACCCACATTTTTTGAGTTATGGGGGGATTTTTGAAAAAATTTTGAATCGGCCTTTTTGGCCACCCTGTTGAGAATTTTTCCAAAATTATTACAGATTCTGAAAGAACAGATCAAGACCTTTCGATTGATGTGCTTTATGCTACCTTAAAGTTGAAAAATAAGGTGTTTTTTGCCAAATCAAAATTTTGGGGCTTCAATTGGCTCAAACTATGGAATCGCGCCAATTCTGCAATTGAAGCCCCAAAATTTTGATTTGGCAAAAAACACCTTATTTTTCAACTTTAAGGTAACATAAAGCACATCAATCGAAAGGTCTTGATCTGTTCTTTCAGAATCTGTAATAATTTTGGAAAAATTCTCAACAGGGTGGCCAAAAAGGCCGATTCAAAATTTTTTCAAAAATCCCCCATAACTCAAAAAATGTGGGTTTTTTGGAAAATATTGAGGGGAGCAAAAACGTCGGCAATTGCCTCTGCTTTAAGATTATAAGCTAATATTTGTACTTTTATTGGAGGTTTTCTCGAGAAAACTTGAAAAATGTGTTTGAACCCCCCCAAATACGCCCCAAGGGGCTGTCGGGGGCTTTTGAAAATATCAAAAATGAAACATTTGGGGTCAATTTCCTATCTGACTTTTTTGTTTCAAATCATTTGGTTCAGTAGTTTTCGAGAAAAATGCCTGGTACGGGTGCTCTGGCTCACCCTGTATTTAAGGACATTTTGAAATTCACCGAAGTATCAACCGGCTGGGAAAAGATTACAGAGTTTAGTTCAGTGTATGACTGCGTAATCAGGGCTGCGGTTTTGCGTATAATCAATGCTATTTTTCAACTTACCGATGATTCCACCGGTTGAGAAAAGATTACACAGTTCAATTTAATGTATGACTAAAATGCACGAAAATACTCTGATTTGTAATCTTTCCTCAATCGGTGGAAACTCCGTTAATAAATTGAAATATCCGCAAGTTTTTTAAAGTCATCGACGACTCCACCGATTGAGAAAAGATTACAGATCAGAGTATTTTCGTACCTTTCAGCCATACATTGAATTGAACTGAGTAATCTTTTCTCAACTGGTAGCGTCGTCGATAACTTTGAAAACTTGCAGTTTTTTTTTTGTTATTAATTAACGGCGTTTCCACCGACTGAGAAAATATTACAGATCAGAGCATTTTCGTCCATTACAGCCATACACAAAATTGAACTATGTAATATTTTCTCAACCGGTGCACTATGGTTCAAAAGCGCGATCCAGCCGGCCGAAAATCGAAAATTCGGAGTCAAAATTCGATGCATATGTTTGCTGGAACTCTTTTTTAAGGCTTTGATACCGAAGGAATCAACCCTCAAATGTCCATTTATGCCTCACAATTGGTGTGAAAACGACTTGGAGTTTAAACTTTACGCGCTACGATTTTTCGCTGCTATGCGCGCTTGATTTTTGCTGCGTAAAAACCCTTTTTACCAAGTTCCCACTCGTCGCGATGAAAAATCTAATCAAAGTAACTGAAAGTACGTCAAAAAATTAGGATTTATGTACTATTAAGTTTTTTTAAAACAATATTCTGGTGGTTAAACTTCGACATAAAGAGAGCACATCAAAGTACATAGTACATTTTTATTAAAAACTGCTTTGATGGAATATATAAAAAAAACGCACACTTACGCACGCAATCTGACCACCCAGAATAGTTAGCTTACATCCTATAGATTCGAGCCATACCCATTTTTAACCAGTATAGGTGCACCTTTGCGAGTTATGAATTTTTTTAATAACTAAGGTCACGCAAATCTGACGGACTTTCTTGTCTATCTGTGCAGTATGGTTCGGATGCTCCAGCTGGCCGTAATGGAGCTGTTGCAAACTTTTGCTACAGGCTTATTAATAGTTGATTGAGAGGTAATACCCTGTAAAAATAACGATTAGCGCACTAAAAAATCACGAAATCCACTCCTAAACTTACAAAATGCTTTTAAACGCGAGACCGTAATGGCGGCTGGGGCCGCGGTTTTCATTGGGGTTCCCTATTTTCAATCAGCGCCATCTGCACGAGGTGTTTTCACAACACCACCTTAAGAAGAAGAAGAAGCATACAATTGCCATAAGAAAACCGCGGCCTCGGCCGCCATTACGGTCTCGCATTTAAAAGCATTTTGTAAGTTTAGGAGTGGATTTCGTGATTTTTTAGAGCGCTAATCGTTATTTTAACAGGGTATTACCCCATAATCAATCACGGAAAAAAAAGACGGACAGGAGACCCGCTAGAGCGGTCCCAGCACCATTCTAGGCGGTTACGAGCTGGATACCCAGCAGTTGCGTGCAGGTCATCCGTACTCGAGCGGTGTTCCTAACACCGCTCGAGTACGGGTACCATAACCGCTCTGCGCGTGCATCATAACCGCTCAACTGGTGCCAGGACCGCGGGAAATGGTAGGGAAACCGCTCGGGCGGGCGCAAGAACAGCTCTGAGGTCTTCACCGCGAGGAGCGGTGAAAAAATCTACCTGGTCTCAGGGGGGTTGACCGAGGCACTATCCATTGTGCGCTCGCTCCGCCGGAGTACAATAGTATTTTTGCTCGGCGTGCTATTGTGCTCACTTGCTGCGGCTCCTGGGACGATTCACCGAAAATTCATCCCGACGACGAGACACGAGTTGTCTTTCTTTTGCACTGCTTGCGTCGATTATAGTGTGTTTCAAAAAGCGCCCTGCAACTCCGAGATTTGAACCTACAACCTACCGATTCCTATCCTGCCTGATCCTATCCTGAATATTCCTAACACCCTATCCATTACACTACCGCGTCCGATTGGAGAAGGACGAGAAAATCTCGGTATATAAGCTTGCAGACATTGCTGCTGATGCCTCGCCTCCGCACCAGTTCGCAGTTTTGGCGGTCTGTTTGAATTGTCAAATAACGCATCCACATTCTCCCTTTTATGTCTCTTGCTCGCCTTCACTTTTTACATTTATTTATTGAAGCATATTAATCATTTATTTATTATTATTATTATTATTATTATTATTAATTTTATTAGTATTATTATTATTGTTGTTCTTTTTTTTTTCAGAAAAAGTTAATGAAAAAAAAAATTGAAAAAAATTACTGAAGCTTGTTACTTAGGTCTTTCCGATTTTGAGGGCGCGTAGGTGTCCACGAAATGGAAACCATAGGCCATGGGTGAAAATTTTACCGCAAGAAATAAAATGGTTCTGGTTTTAAGGAATATTATTGAACAATTACCGGTAGCCGATCTTTTTTTAGTTTTATTTTTGTCGACTAAGATATTATTGACTCGATTGGGAAGTACGTCTAGTCTAAGCAGTTCCAAAATATAACGAAAAATTAACTAAACGTGATCCTAGCAATGCTGTTGATCCCGATTTCAAAACGCCTAACCTTGCATTTAAGATTTGATGAGTGCCCACCACTGTTTTTAGGAGGGGCGCGCATATAAATATTCCACGGCCATTCGAGCCAACGATGCATTAAATCCTTAGATCTTGGCGGATTCTCAATGAGCAAGGAATCGGGGGGAGGGGGGGGAGTAGTTAGAAATATCAGTAACGTCATTTTTAGGGGGAAGGAAGAGCCATCGCCCACTTCGGATCCAGAAATATTCGTCGACAAATTTCAGGTGGAAACCCCCCCCCCCAAACTCAGGTGATTAGGACAAATTTGGATTAAAGTAAAATTGATTCAGGCTACGATCAGTTGATTTGAAGAAAGATACAAAGGAGGAGTGTCAATAAGGCCGGTTTTGGCCCCAAAAGTGGTCAAAATTTAAATTGGTCTAAAAATTCGAGTACAGTGGCTCTACTTACTCACAAAGACTTATATTTTTAGGTTTGAGCGGTGTTTCCGGGATATTTTAACGTTTAAGGCTTATTTTGCCACCTCAAAGTGGGTCAGTTTTGTGTTTTTCGTGGAAAAAGCCCTATTTTTCGTTAAATGATTGAATATTTAGATGTGAGCCGGACATAGTTCGGTGATCTCCTTTTAATATGTTATCAGGCTACTAAAAACGAGTAACATACTGAAAAATAGTCACCGAACTATGTCCGGCTCGTACTTAAATATTAACTTTTCTGATTTCGTGAAAATGCAAGACTTGCACGAAATCTATGAATCTACGAGCAAAAATGGTAATATTGCATCTCAGGAACCTGTTAAACATGTGTGATACAATCAATGCTTGGTAAGGCAGGTTGCATTACCGTAGAATCGATTGTTTGACACGGGTTTTGATGGAGAAAATCCATTGTTGCCACATTGCACAAACCTCTAATGACGCATAATACTAACGCTCATTGTATATACAGGGTGTCAATTAAAAAAGGAGCCAGGCTTAATATCTCGAAAACGGCTCCGAATTTCGAAAAACGCTGAAACACGTGTTCAATTATTTCGAGGGGGGCATCTTTTGAGGGGGTCCCCAATTTCGGGGCCCCCCTCTGGGGAGCCCCAGGGGGGTCAAGTCCCATATTTCAAATGGGGACCCCCATTTTTTATTTGATAATCGGTAAGAGGGTAAAATTTTAAGACTTTTGGCGCAAACCGAAAGTCGATATCGTTTTTCTTGTTCGATATATCGAAGGTCAAAGTTCGATATGGACCCATCTTCAGAAATTCGTAACTTTCCTTTAAATAGTCCAAATTTCAAAAACTTTGGGTCTAAAATGCTCTACAGAGCAAGCACTTTTCAGAAAAAAATTCATTTCAACAGAAATTTAGTCAAACTTTGATTTTAAAGCCCCCAAACATTTTTAACGGTTTTGGCCCCCACGGAGGGCTATCAGAAAAATTCCGAGAGACGACCCCTATCGAGTGATACATCAATCGAAAAGACGTAACAAACTGAGCATTTTGGCGTAAACCGGAGATCCATATCGTTTTTCATATTCGAGATATCGCATTCTGTAAATCGACATTTGACATTCGATATCTCGAATATGAAAAACGATATGGATCTCCGGTTTACGCAAAAATGCTCAGTTTGTTACGCCTTTTCGATTGATGTATCACTCGATAGGGGTCGTCTCTCGGAATTTTTCTGATAGCCCTCCGTGGGGCCAAAAACGTTAAAAATGTTTGGGGGCTTTAAAATCAAAGTTTGACTAAATTTCTGTTGAAATTGAATTTTTTTCTGAAAGTGCTTGCTCTGTAGAGCATTTTAGACCCAAAGTTTTTGAAATTTGGACTATTTAAAGGAAAGTTACGAATTTCTGAAGATGGGTCTATATCGAACTTTGACCTTCGATATATCGAACAAGAAAAACGATATCGACTTTCGGTTTGCGCCAAAAGTCTTAAAATTTTACCCTCTTACCGATTATCAAATAAAAAATGGGGGTCCCCATTTGAAATATGGGACTTGACCCCCCTGGGGCTCCCCAGAGGAGGGCCCCGAAATGGGACCCCTCAAAAGATGTCCCCCTCGAAATAATCGAACACGTGTTTCAGCGTTTTTCGAAATTCGGAGCCGTTTTCGAGATATTAAGCCTGGCTCCTTTTTTAATTGACACCTTGTAGAGACACATGTTATGTTGGTGAAATCGCATACATATTTCATTGCATTGTGACCTCATAAGTTTGATGATTGGGATTCGTTAAACGCTTAACATTAATTGCTGTCTAAAGTTATCTTCAATTTATCGGTTTCTTTCCTTCAAAATTCCATTTTTCATTATGTGTCAAAAATGTCCATTCAGCACAATGCATTTTGATTGAAGTTTTATTCTTTGTGGGTAATAAAGAGTGCACGTTTGAGAGAACAATTTCAAATAATTTTTCGCGGGTACAGAAATATACATACGGATCATGCGATGTTGCCAGATTGAAGAAAATCTACTCTTTATTTATTTTGAAGTTATCTTACGCGGTGAGTCCAGTGGAAAATCTGACTTGCCCGATCTGACTATTATCATATGCGATGATACGGAGATAACGACAACTCAAGATCTTGTTATCAGCTATCATACACATCTGATCGAAAATGTTTACGTTTTGTCCAGTTATTCAGCAGGTTATTTCACTTGTAAACATTATCCTTTACTATGGTGGTTTACTATGGTGTATGGTATAAAAAAGAAGCAAATCTAACTTGTAAAAACACCACAACACTCTTTTGTCAACCGAAAATAAAGAAATAAACCTAACCTAACCTGCCATTGTGAGTCAACTCATGTTTTCTTCCGCGAGGTATTTATTTTTCCCCGCATTTAATGACAATGAGATGTACCTACAAGGCAGTGGTGTACTGGTGTAGCGTGCAATTTGGCAACGTTGTACTGTGTCAATTTAAACCCATGTAAAAGGTCGAATGCGAACACCTACTAGCTCTATCTTTTTTATGGCTTCAAATGGACCAACTGCAACTTTGCTAAATTGCACGCTACACCACTGCTATAAGGTCGCAGACCCTAGTCCCACTTCTGTAGTCATAGTCATGGACCAAAGCTACGCATGCCGTATGGTCATCAGCTACATATTTGCCCCTATCAAGGCCTTATAAATTCATTTTAACTCCATATTCTCAAGTTTTGAACTCTTTCTTTTACATATTCTGGTGCTTTGTCATAGCGAAATCAATAATTGGTTGCAGTTCGATTCTTAAGTCATAATTTTGCAACTGACTTAGGGATATGAAGTCCAAAAATAACAATTATTGGCCTTGTTTCCACCTCTTATCAGTTAATTGAAGGTCACGTGTATTTTTTTGGAAGTTAATGACTTCCAGGTCCCTTTTCTTAACTGCAATTAGAAAATTTCGTCAAATTAATTTCAACTATTAAAAAAAAAAAATAAGTTTTTAACTAAAACTTTGATGCGCTCTAGCTCCTCAGGAAAGCGTTTTTGGAAACAAGTTTATAGAGGTTTTTCGTCTTATTTTGACCTCTAAAATGCACTACAATAGTTGAAAAAGCGATATGGGGTGGGGCCAAAAACCGGCCTTATTGACACTCCTCCTTTGGCGAGAATATGTCATACAAACTTTTGAAGCTACACGGGGAAGGGGGACAAATGTTAACTTTTTTTTTTTTGTTCAGTCACCGAGTAGAGCTCGTTTCAGAAGTGTAGGCGCACCTAGACCGTAATCTTTGGAGAATTTTCAGCTATAATTCGTTCTAATGAAACATAACTTGGCTCTGACTTTATTATTTTGCTTTTAAAGAGTTTCTCATGGAAAAGTGAGTAATAGTCATTCATTTTCATTGAGTATTATTAGAAATAATGATGGCAAATTCCAAAGATTATCAGTCTAGCTGCGCCTACACTTCTGAAACTACCTCTACCATTAGTTTGTTTTGATCCAATGGTATCATATGTGGCGGGAGCCGCCCTTGATACGTCAGAAAACGCAACCTAGAATATATTATGGTATCCTAAAATACCAAAATGTACCTTTTCCACCCCCCCCCCTCTCCCAGTCAACAAAATTGCAGAGATTCCTTGGGCCCTCTAAATTTGATACTTCGTCCTCATCTCCAAAAACTTGTCAGTCAGCTTCAAAAGGCCATAAGACGAAATTCTCTGTAAGTGATAGGAAAACTTTTCGAATGCCATTTTTCGAGCAATTAAATTAATGTAGAACTTATTTTCCTCGCTCAGAAGCAATCAATCAATCATGAGCCTGAAAGCACTCATTTTACATTTTACTCATTTGTTATACGAAAAATCATTCTTGAGGAAGAGCGCACTTTATACGGAGTGATTTCGAGATGCACATAGTTTGTGTTTAACCGCATATGAAACGAGGTCTAGACTTAACGCTATAAACCTTTATAAAAATACCAAAAATGCTGGGATTAATGCGCTCAAAGTGGAATCAGGAAAAACCACATTGCACTCAATCAACAAATAGCTGGAGAATCGATGGGGGAGAAGGAACGAGGGGAGTTTGTCATTTCCGCACAAAATACGGGGTCTCATCATTTCCGCACAAAAACCTCGGTTTTCATTTCCGCACAAAATCTTTTCCGCACAATCATTTTTTTTGCACACTATGGCAACGCTGCGGGAGAATGAACTTAATTTTTAATTTTTATACAGGACATTCAAAAATGGCGTGAAATGTAGGTAAAAAGAAGGACTCACCTATGACAAAAGAAGAGTTTCTCGAGCAGTAATGCATCAGTGTATGAACGTTAAATTGGATGGCGATTTGTAAGGCACACATGGGGTTTGGTCGACAAAAAGGTCTCAGGCTCTACTTCAAATTTAAGAAGGAAAGCCTGGGAAATTTTTACCCTCCTCTCCCTTTGAGGTGTAAATGGCCTCGTGTCAATTTTTTTTTTAAAAAAAAAACCTCTTCTTACGGCTGTGTGTCGTCCGGGTCGTCGTTATCCATCCATCTTCTCCACATTTTTCGTCACATTTTCACACAGTGGCCCTTTTTTAGTGTCGCTGATGAGCTGAAGAAACTGTAGGAAAAATAGGTTTTTTACTTCTTTGAGGTTAGTTTTCGACCTCCGATTAAGCCGGTGACGTAAACTCCACCGGTACTCCCGTTGAGCTCAACGGAGAATTCCAAAACTCACCCAATCGTACTTAATCGCACTTGATCTGGCTGCACGGCACAGAGACGAACTCCGTGATTAGCTTATCTTCTTCACTTTCAGAGAAGCAACGTTGCCAGATTGTGCAGCCTCGGTGTTTGTGCGGAAATGATTTTGTGCGGAAATGATGACCCACTTTTTTTGTGCGGAAATGATTTTGTGCGGAAATGAATAGCAGCCTGAACGAGTACTCGATATAAAGAGTTCGACTTTGGACTGTCCCCATTACTCGAAGCATCTTTGTTCGACAACAGTGAAGAATTGTCTTCTGGCTGCTATTCATTTCCGCACAAAATCATTTCCGCACAAAAAAAGTGGGTCATCATTTCCGCACAAAATCGTTTCCGCACAAACACCGAGGTTGCACAATCTGGCAACGTTGCTTCTCTGAAAGTGAAGAAGATAAGCTAATCACGGAGTTCGTCTCTGTGCCGTGCAGCCAGATCAAGTGCGATTAAGTACAATTGGGTGAGTTTTGGAATTCTCCGTTGAGCTCAACGGGAGTACCGGTGGAGTTCACATCACCGGCTTTATCGGAGGTCGAAAACTAACCTCAAAGAAATAAACAACCTATTTCTTCAGCTCATCAGCGACACTAAAAAAGGGCCACTGTGTGAAAATGTGACGAAAAAAGTGGAGAAGATGGATGCTAACGACGACCCGGACGACCCACAGCCGTAAGAAGAGGTTTTTTTTTTAAAAAAAAAAAAAAATTGACACGAGGCCAATAACACCTCAAAGGGAGAGGAGGGTAAAAAGTTCCCAGGCTTTCCTTCTTAAATTTGAAGTAGAGCCTGAGACCTTTTTGTCGACCAAACCCCATGTTCGCCTTACAAATTGCAATCCAATTTAACGTTCATACACTGATGCATTACTGCTGCTCGAGAACAGTGGCGGCTCGCCAGGTGAGGCAAGTGAGGCGACAGGGAACCATCGCCTCACATTTTTTGAAGTTGGAGAAAGAAAAAAAATTAAAAAAATAACATATAAAGGTTGAAATGGTTCGTCTTTTTTTTCAATAGTCCAAAAAGTATGAATGGAACAGAAAATATTCAAAAAAGTTTATGTGAAGAGCGTTTTAAAAAAAAATCCTGTGCATCTCTCATTTTCATCGCCTCACCTCCACGAGCCGCCAGTGCTCGAGAAACTCTTCTTTTGTCATAGGTGAGTCCTTCTTTTTACCTACATTTCACGCCATTTTTGAATGTCCTGTATAAAAATTAAAAATTAAGTTCATTCTCCCGCAGCGTTGCCATAGTGTGCAAAAAAAATGATTGTGCGGAAAAGATTTTGTGCGGAAATGAAAACCGAGGTTTTTGTGCGGAAATGATGAGACCCCGTATTTTGTGCGGAAATGATAAACTCCCCCCGATCTCTCTCTTGGCACGGAGGATATCCAAGAACCGACAGACTCGACAATTTACACACGTCCAGTAAAAATTGCGAACGGTCAAAAATACGAAAAACCGGACGAAATTTTCGCCCTAAAGGACAAAAACTCGGCAAAAATAGTCGATTTCGAATATTGATGACTCTCAGAAATTCGTATTTTTCAGTCGGAATTAAATTCAGAATATTTCGTCTAATATCGAATATATGAGAGTCATCAATATTCAAAATCGACTATTTTTGCCGAGTTTTGGCCCTACAGGGCGAAAATTTCGTCCGTTTTTTCGTATTTTTCACCGTTCGAAATTTTTACTGGATGTGTGTAAATTGTTGAGTCTGTCGGTTCTCGGAAATCCTTCGTGCCAAGAGAGAAGGCGGAAGAACAACGGCCACTGCGAAGGGTTGGAGTAGCCGGTATAGCCGCACTGTTGCTAAATAGTGCATTACTACCTAAATTCTCACCCGCCTTCTTATCCTGAACAGAGTATAGGTGTGTAGTATAAGGTCCCTATATTTTACTCTTTGCTGTCCTTGAAAAATCGCCGTGCTTTTCCATGTTCGTTTATCAGCTAGAAACAGTTTCTAGAATTGAAAATGTGGTTTTTTTTAACACAATTTATGAATAACTAACCTTAAGAGGGGGTCTGTATCAGTACGTGAACCTTGACTCTCTTATTGTTAACGTTTATTTATTTTAATTTTTGCTCTTTTTTATTTTCGATTGTTCGTGAGTATCGCGTTTTCCGTGCTCATTTCTCTTCAGTAATGGTTCTTGTTTCGCAAGTCTAAAACCGAAATGATCAAGTGAAATTTGGAGTTTTTGGATGCTTCAAACAACTTTTTGTTTTGGTGTTTATGGATATTTTGGTGCAGTGTTTTCTTCCTTTGAAAGCGCTCGTTTAACGAATAAGAGATGGAAGGGGCGGAGTCCGAGCCCACCACGGGTTGCTTTAAACCGGTGAGTTAGTTTCGTTTTAAAATCAAAGGTAAAACTCTAGAAGAAGGGATTTTCTTATTGGCGCACTAAATAACAGACGGATTTTAGAGAGAAGTCAACGGTTAGCCAACAATCACTCGTCGATCTCGATTCGCTGTGTCAAAACTCGCTTAGCGTTACAATGCAAACTATCTCACTCACACTCACGTGACTCTCATGCATGACCATCTCTTTCTAGTATCAAAATTCGTATACACGGCCTTATTTTACTATAGTTTAACGTCAAAATCGCATTAAAATGACTCGAGAAATTCATTTCTGAAAAAAAAAAAAAATAATAATAATAAAAAAAAATAGCAAAAATGTCTCAGAATGGAGCTGTTGCAAACTTTTGCTACAGGCTTAGTAATAGCTGATTAAGGGGTTAGGTAAACCCTGACAAAATGAGATAAGCGTACTAAAAAATACAAAAAGTCCACTCCCTTACTCATAAAATGCTTTCAGACGTGAGACCATTAGTGGCGGTGATAACCGCCTTTTACATTGGGTTTTCCTATCTCAATAAGCTCCATCCTCACGAGGTGTTCTCGCGACACTACACAAGAAGAAGAAGAAGAAGAAGAAGAAGAAGAAGAAGAACATACAATTGCCATAAGATTTAGACGGTAATCGCCGCACAGTGTTCGGAGCGACCCGGATCTCTGGCAGAAACCTCAAATTTGAAATCGGCTCTGAAGTTGGTTTAAAGGCCTTACCTACCTTCTAAAGGGTATAGAACATGCATGTTAGCCATATTTGATGAATTTGGAAGCCCCATACTTGCCCCCACAGACATGTGAAAGTACCGGTTTTGACGCGAATTTTGAGTCAACTTGGGTGGGTTTCCACATAATTGTAAAAAAAAAAAAAATACTCTTTTACTCACATTCCAATTTAGACCTCTGTACTTCAATTAGGACAAATGAACTTACTTTTAAGCCGTTTAAACATTTATTTCATGTTTATTATAAGGGGGGGCTGGACCCCTAAAAAATCGAGTTTTCATCTGCATTTGTGCCCTTTTTGGAGGACGTTTAAACACTGCCCGGGATTGCCCAGCAAATCTACGGCAAAGAACGTTCAGAAAAACATTTTTTCTGAACGATCCAGCAATAATATCCTGCCCGAACTTGCCCCCCTTTCGTATTTTTGTGTTTAAAAGTGCCTCTGCGGCTTGTGTGGGACTTGGTAATTAACCCAATCAGACCTAACTTAAATGAAAATAAAGGAAAGTAGGCATCAGTTTATACAGGGCATATTTTTAATTAATCATGCATTTGCGCAAATGCACGCATCTTGATACCTTCTTCCAGAGTTGGGCACATTGGAGTGTAATCGATTACACGATTATTCGGTAATCGGTAATCGTCAAACCTTTGGATAGGAATTGAATGTATTCCCCTCAGATATATAGTGAACTTTAGAGTCTTTTCGATTAAGGGGAGAAGGAGGTCATATGTTAAACCATGTTAAATATGCTTCCCTTCTGGTGCATTTTTCTCAGGAACTATTTGACCTACAAGACTGCAATTTTGCATGAAGTTGTGTATGAGTGTTGGCTATAAGCAGGACTAGGATTTTTAAAATTCATTGAAAACTTTTTTTTTTTTTTCAAAGTTGAAAGTTTGGTTGATTTTTTCACCTTTTTTTTTTAGCTTTGAATGTCTATAAAAAAAAAGTAAATGAGATACTCAAAATATCCTAGTCCTGCTTATAGAGCTTGTTCTGAGGAAAATTTAAAAAAAAAAAAAATTATGAAAATAGCATTACTAGTTCCTGAGAAAAATGCACCGAAAGGTAAAAAAAACCACATTTTTCAGTATCGCAAAAAGAAAAAGAAAAATTAGCTTACCTGATAAGGACTCCTCCATTTCATAAATTCATGAAAAATTGATTTTTTTTTCTAAACTGTACAATGTACTATATCATTTTAAAGCTGAGAACGCCCTCTTTCATATAAAATTAAAAAAAAAAAAAAAAAAAAAAAAAAAAAAAACATTTTTTTTTTTCATTTCAGACCTCCTTCTCCCCTTAAATCTAATTCTTCTGCAACTAATATGTTGGATGGCTTGTAAAAAAATCAGTTCTGATTACCATAAACCCACCCTCCGAAAAAACGACGATTACGATTCGTAATCGTGTGTAATCGGTTACCTCCCCCATTTGCCCAACTCTGCTTTCTTCTTACCGTGGTCGTGGGTCTGCTGCAAACTTTTGTTACAGCTTTATGGAGGGTTGATTCTTACACATAGGCGCAGCTAGAATTTTTTTTTTAGATGGGGCCGAGTTTGGAAATCCCACCGGGGGGGGGGGGGGGGTCCAGGAAATAGGAATCCTCCGCCGGCAAATGTTGCCGGTTTGAAAGGGAAGTGAGTTCCAGGGTTATTGGATTTTGAAAGTTTTCACAGTGCACATCGTTATTTTTGTCGAATTTTACGTTAGAATGAATGAGTCATGCTGCTGTAGTAAAGGTATACGCAAAAAAAACCATTGTTGCTATTCGATCAGAGTACTTAAAAATTAAGTTTTTCGAAATGAAGTCAGCTACTCTAAATACATCTATAAACACGTCTTTTTAATGAGTAAAAGTGCGGGGTTGAAATCCTTGCGACTCGATTTATGTATTGCTTCTGAGGATTCACCATAGAATTGATGTGTCTTAAAGGCGTAAAATTCGTCGTGATACCGTTGCAAACCATTCGCTGTATACCTACATCAGGAAATAAATTAAAGCGTGCATGTAATCCTATATTATATTTGTAAGAATGAAGCTAAGTTCCGGGAGAACCGTTGCACCGTTCGGGAGGGGCCTGGTACCGATCGGTCGGGCTCGGCTCCAATGCTTCGGGAAAATTATAAGTTTTTCCGTGCGGGCCCCGCGTCCCTTTTTAAAATGCTAAAAACTTTTCTCTCAAAAAGTTGTGCGAGTGCGAAAAGGATGCGAATCAGTTCGTTTTGTAAGGGTGGGAGAGAGAAGCGAGATTTTGTCGTCTTTTTTTAAATGCATACGTGCGGAAGAGCATACGATTTTGTACGCGTGTGAGCGAGAAACGTGATGCTCTGACAATTTTTTTTTTAATTCGATCGCACTATTTGACGTTACCATGGCGATCTTCATCATATGTTTTACTCGCGGAAGGAACCGTCCGGGTAGACGCATTTTAATAGCGACTTCATGATATCGATGTATAGCTTCGACTTTTTATCCATATTTTTACGTAGATATACACAATGAGAGAGTCACAGTGCTGCTAGCTGTGTTGAGAAATATTCCAGGCCAGTGGCGTAAACTTGGGATTTTTATTGGGGGGAGCCAACCAACTTTTGGGAGATGCACTATGGGGGGGTCTGGGGGGACACCCCCCAATGAGAGGGAGGTCCGGGGGTCCTCCCCCGGAAAAATTTGAAAATTCAGGCTCTCTCAGACGTCATTTTAAGCAATGTTATCGCATACAAATGCCACCAAAATTTTAAAAAAATTAAAAATAGATTTTACGTTTATTTTCTTCATTTTTTAGGCAAAAAGGGAACTTTTCAGTGTAGACTTTCAGCTTAGTGATGAAGCTGATATGTCTAGGCTTTGGGAAACTGTTCCTCGGATAGCAAATAGTCCGATACTATGGGGAATCTGGGGGGACACTTTCCGGTAATAGGGGGTCTGGGGGTATTTTCCCAGAAAAATTTGAACATTTGGGTTCTCTCAGACTATATTTTAAGCAATTGAATCTATCCAAAATAACCAACCGACTGAACAGAAGTTAGTAGACTCAATGTATATTTTCTTTACCTCATTGACAACAGAGGAATTTTTCACTTTAGATTTACTTTAGGTGCAGTTTCAGGGTAAAATAGAGCCACTTATTTTTGCCATTTTTTGCTTCTCGGTTCCTGTAATTATTCCTTCCTTTCTTTATTTTTTTGTATTTTTCCGTCTTTTCTTTTCTCCCTCCCCCTTTTTCCCTCCTCTTTTTCATCAAATTATTGGGGGGGGGGGGGGGCAAAATGATACTTTGCCCCCCCCTTCTCAAATATTGGAGGGGCAAAAAGGTCATGCCCCCCCCCCCCCCCCCCCCCCTAAGATTACGCCACTGTACCAGGCACTTCAGACTTAATGAAAAATGTGTATAAATATTTTATGTTAAATACGGCAGCACTGTACAGTCTTCGGTTGATGATGGCTTGACGAGGTTGCTGTATCGCTTCGCGATGTATAGAGCTTCGATACTTATCATATGTTTCATATGCATAGATAAACAGATTAGTACAATCAACGATGACTTGATGAGATCGGTGCATTAATTCAATATCTCGAATATAACCCACCAAATTTGAGCTAGGTTTCGAGAATTCATAAAGAAACTAAATGATTAGGGTTATTATTCATAACTTGAGACGCGGTGGTTATACTTTTCTCATTAATAATATACTGTCAAATATTACTGAATACTGAGTTAGGTAAATGATTGGTTTTCTGTTGAAAATGCATCGTTTACTTTAAATGTATAAGTGATTCATCCAAGAATACTACTTACTAACGAACCAAAAATATGGTTACAGATTTTTTTATCTTTAAGTTGGCGATTTGAGTTGTTTTCGTTTCAGTTCGCGTTTTGGCGAGGTTATGATGTTTTTGAGGTCTGTTTTTTTCCGATTTAAATAAAAAAAAAAAAAGAAAACAAAGTTTCGATAGATCTCTTGAGCCTTGAGTATGTTGTTTTTATGGTTCATTTGATTGTATACCTGTTATTTTTTAATCTGTGCAGTAATATTAGTGGGTCAGTGCGACGTTTATTTCAAAACTAGCCGTTCCAGGCGCCCTTCGGGCACCTTCCACGTCTAGCATTCTAGGGGTATAGATTAGTAGGTGTGGAAGTTTAAGACGTCCCTAGATTCCCCCCTCCTCCATTTATTTTCTCGAAAAGCTCTCTGGAGTTTATAGTTGCGAGACTGCGATCATAAATTACATCCGTATTGCAATTTTTACTAAAACTTTAGACCTCTTTCCTCAATTCTTTTTCAGAAGTCTTTTTTGATTTCATTCGAATTTTGGAACTTTCGAGGCGAAAGGAAGTATACCAAAGATGCGAATTGAGAAAAACACCAAGAAAGCTGTTACGTTGATTTTAAAGACACACCTTCTTTACAGGGGGGTTTAAATTTCCCAAACCCCCTGAGAGGGAGGGGCTGCTTTCTGCTCTAAAACATTAATGTTTTTAAAAAGTGAAATCAAATTTAACTCGGATGTACGATACGCTGTTTAAAACAGAATACCGAATCGAGCACTTACGTCGTTTTATCATTAAGTTACGGGTTTAGAGTTTTACGATTTTCACGGTTTTGCTTTAATAGTTACTTACTATGAATTAGTTAAAAATGGGTCTATACGAATAATTTTGACCGTCTATATCTCGAGGAATAATTACGGCATCGCGGCCTCGAGTTCGTTTGATTTGGCACGTTCTTTTAAATTATACATTCCAAGATATGGTCGAATGATTCTGCATTTAAAAAGTTAGAAGTTCGGGGGTGCTGCACAACTGTCGTTTTGCGTCTATTTAACGGCATTTTTCAATTCACCGATGCTATGATTCCACCAGTTGATCAAAAGATTACGCGGTTCAGTTCAGTTCAGTTCAGTTCATGACAGTAATGCACGAAAATACTGTAAAGCTGTAATCTTTTCTCAACCGGTGGAGTTGTCACAGACATTACACAATTTGCGGATATTTTGAGAAAAGATCACATCAGATGCGAGTATTTTCGTGCATTACATTGTTACACTGAACTGAGTAGTGTAATATTTTGGTTAACAGGTGGAATCATCGGTGAATTGAAAAATACCATCAAATTTATACATACTAACTGGCAGCTCTGGGATGCATGTTGTGACCCCTACTCCAGTCCTGCTGGGTCTAGGAGATCGGAAATAGAAAACCTCATTAAAAGGAGTCTCTCCAAAAGTAAAGTGGAGAATTCGTCAGCGTTGTTGTAAATCCACAATTCCATTTTCTTCCTTTCACCTCAGAGTTTCAAAAAAAAAAAAAAAAGCCACCACCCTTGTCAAAACGCGGTGTGAGAGTGACGATTTTATGACCTATTCATTGCAATAGTGGAGATGCACCGCCACATTTAGGAGTCCGCAACGTCGAAAACCCGAAAGGATCTCGAACAAAAGCGGTACCGTAGGCGAAGTGTCTTTTACCTCCCATTACAAAGCCCGCGTGGAGCTCCGCATTATACCGTGAAGACAGTCCGTCACCGAAAAGGACTCGAGCCAAGGTTGAGAATAGAGACTATGACCTCTCCACCCCCCTCTCACCCGTTGCTTCCAATTAAAATTGCGCCTGAGAGCCCCCAGTGTAATTTTTTTGAAAATTCAATAATTTTGTCATTATGGGGTGGTATTCAGGATTTCCCCCAAAAAAATGTGAAGTCTCTAGCTAGTCGGGAAGTGCCCGAAAAACCGTGATATGGAAAACGGGACAGACAGACAGACACGCCAGGGATTTTATATATATGGATAGATGGTTCTTTTGGTGATGACTTGGTGATGACGGCATCCGGTGATGAGCGTTCCAAACAAAGACAAACTGTCTCTCTTGCTCTCACGTAACCCCCATGTTGTACTGCAGCTATACTCTAATTTTAAAAAAACGTATGTAGAGACATCTTTTGTGAAATATTTTTTGGCAGAAATGAATTCCTCAATTTTAATGCGAATTTGCTATTAACATGCCGTAATACGAGGCCCTGTGCATACGAATCAGGACACTAGAAAGAGATGGGTATACACATGGGGATTGGAGGTCACGGCGGAAGAGTGGGTGAGATAGTTTGGAACGCTATGCGAGTTTTGTCACAACAGATTGCAACCGATGAGTGCATTATTGATGTAATTTTTGGCTAACCGTTGACTTCACACTAAAACTCTGTGGTGAACTTGAGATGCCCTTAGATGCTGGAACTGGGTCCGATGGACCCGTTGCGTCGTACGCTAAAATCGGCTGACAGTAGCTGTTCACTGGCTATACAAACTTGAGCTTCGTGAAGTGTCTAAAAAAACTCTAAAAAAAAGGAATTTCATCATTTGGGGGGGGGGGACCATTCAAAAGCTCCAATTCCCAAAAAAGATAAGCCAAAAGCGCTAAAACATACACGAAGGAATTTTTGAAAACGTAGCCAAAAAACGGCAATTTGCTGCAAAATCAGTGGTCAAAAAGCGCTAAAAGAATGACCCTAAAATCTTAGACGAAGTTTGCCTGAATTTTCGAGCTAACCTTTTTCAAAAAATTACTGTCGTCAATAAAGGGCTGTTTGAAAAAGGCATAGTTTTCCCGCGCAAAGTTTCTCTTCCATTCACATATAGATTTTTTATATTCACTGAAACGCAATGGCTTATTGTCATGTCAGTTCAACGAAAGGTTATCGTATCGGTGTGCGATCTCGGTCATGCGTATTTGTTTGCTTATCCCGAACTTCTCGTTTTATTCTGAATGAAGGTTTCTCATGCACTCTCGCTATCTCTTTCTCGCCTTCCCTTCTTTGCTCTGTACAGTTCTAAATCGTATAATCCACATGCCCTGATACGGTGCATCCAAATGCGCCAATTCTGGGGGTTTCGGCGTCTCCATGAGCGCCAAAAAAAATTGGCGGTTTTTGATCGGGCCCTCTTGAGAACGACTACCCCTAAAAAATGTTTAAGTTTCATATAAGGGGGTTTGGGCGGGGGTTATGCTATTTATGCCCCTCCAAATAATGACTCCTGTTTTCTAAACCTTTGGTACCTGAGAAAATAACACTTTAGTATTTCAGGAATAATAGAGTAAGTTTTTAGATTTCGTTCTTCGGAGCAAGATTAGATGGGCGAATAGCAAACGGAGTTAGGGAGTGGATGATATCGAGTCAAAGTCTTAGCTCAAATAAACAAAAATCACGCGCAAGACGCGAAACGGAACGCTTGGCCGCGAAGCGGCCACCGGCCACTAGTCCGTTGTTATTTGTGAAAATTTGGTGAGGACATTTCGGCTTAAATAGCAGCGACTTTCAACTCAAATATTTAAAGAATTAAAAGTATATGGTAGGTGACCCAAAGGTGGCCACACCTAAGTAGCGTAGCGTGCAATTTAGCAACGTTGCAGTTCGTCCAATGGGTCTGTTGCAAACTTTTGCTACAGCGCTGTAGAGTGTGCAATCTAATGTAAAATCGCCTGAAAAGGCCAATGATGGCATCAGAAAGCAATGAAATGCAACAATAAACTCACAAAATGCGTTTAATGAAATCCAAGATGGCGGCAAAATATCGAGCGATCTGTATGCATGCACCACGAACATTCAAGGATAGCCAACCTCACAATATCCATCACAACCAATCACAACGTAAACAAACACATAACCTCTACCTGCAGTGAGGTTGTCAAAGTTGGCAATCCTTGGATGATCACGGTGCATACATTCAGATTCCTCGATATTTTGCCGCCATCTTGGATTTCGATAAACGCCTCTTGTGAGTTTAATAGTGTATTTATTGACTTTATGATGCTACCAATGGACTTTTCAGGCGATTTTACATTGGAGTTAACACTTTTTATCGCTGTAGCAAAAGTTTACACCAGACGCATTAGATCCATTGTAAAAGATCAAACAACTGGGTGTTCGGTGAACACCTACGTGACCTATGTATTCGATAGAGGTTTCAAGCAGGGCTGCCGTTTTGCGTATAATCAATGCTATTTTTCAATTCACCGATGATTCCACCGGATGAGAAAAGATTACACAGTTCAGTTCAGTGCATGACTGCAATGAACTAAGATACTCGCATCTGCAATCTTTTCTCAACCGGTGGAGTCGTCGATGACTTTAAAAAACTTGCGGATATTTTAATTAATCAACGGAGTTTCCACCGATTAAGGAAAGATTACTGATCAGAGTATTTTCGTGCATTACAGTCATACACTGAACTGAACTGTGTAATCTTTTCTCAATCGGTGGAATCATCGGTGAATAGAAAAATAGCATTGATTATACGCAAAACGGCAGCCCTGGTTTCAAGGGAAACAAAACAACGTTGCCAATTTGCACGCTACGCCACTGCCATACCTATGCTTGGGGCCAATATGCACGTATAAATCATGAGAGATAAAAAAAATACTAAATATGTCAATTTACTATTCAGACAGTTGGCTACCATAAGTTAATTTCATTTTTTTTAAAAAAATTGCTTGTTTTTGAGGTTTTTTTTTGCGTTTGAAAGAAAGTAGAGTTTTGACAACGCGCAAAACATGCACCTAAGAATAAGATGGTCACCCCTCATATTTTTGATGCATCTAAAGGTGGACAATCCCTTTTAAATTTTATTTATAAGTATTCAAATACTATATTGTATCGTTCAAAAACGGATTCTAGACCTTAGTTACACCAGAAATTAAAATGATTATGATGAATTGAAAGTCAAAGTTGGGATCAACTGAAGGGCTTAGCTTTTACGATTGTTTATTTCCGTGAATATTAGTTGAAGACCTGCAAAAATGGACGTTGCACTGTTCCCCGCCGACTGAATCGCCCGATGCTCTTGATTTTTGGAGCGGGAGAAGCCATCAGTATAGCGGCTCGTGCAATCTGGCAACAGTGCTATTTTGCCATTGAAACCTGTGCTAAAAGATCGATTCTAGGTGAGGCACAGCGCCTCACCAAATAATCGATTATTTTACATAGGTTTAAATGGAGGGAGTCCATTGCTGCCAAATTGCACGAGCCGCCACTGGAAGCCATATCATCCTGCTACTCAGCACTAACGCCATTTATCGTCAATTCGTGTAATTAATTGAAATAAGCTAGAATGGGCCTTTGGGCCACCTTTGGGTCACCTACCTTATGAAAAACATAAAAATACAATATGCACATCCAGTAGCGGCCCGTGAGATTTGGCAACCATGCATTTTTTCCACTTAAACTTAGGTAAAAAATCGATTCAAGCGGAGGCTGGCAGCCTCCTCGAGTTTCGTTTGTTTTCCATGCATTTAAATGGGATACAAACACTGTTGCCAAATCGCACGAGCCGCCACTGTGCATATCAATTCGATTCAATCGATGAAGCACATAAAGTATGTCGAATTAGCAGCTACTATGGGGCAAGTATGAGCTCTGAAGACATAGAGTATGTCTTTTAAGCACATACGACGTATGACGTTCAAAAACATAGAGTATGTCGTTCAAACACATAAAATATGCTGTTAGAAGACATACTCAGCCCAGTAGCCGCAAATTCACCATACTCTATGAGCTTTATCGACATACCTTTTTCTCCGTGTACTAACCCCCCCCCCCCCCCCCCAACCAGGCTGAAATGATGCCACTCGTTGGAGCTGCTCCAACCAGGGCTGCCGTTTTGCGTAGAATCAATGCTATTTTTCAATTCACCGATGATTCCACCGGCTGAGAAAAGATTACACAGCTCAGTTCAGTGCATGACTATGATAAACTGAAATACTCACATCTGTAATCTTTTCTCAACCGGTGGAGTCGTCGATGACTTTAAAAAAACTTGCGGATATTTTAATTAATCAACAGAGATTCCTCCGATTAAGGAAAGCTTACAGATCAGAGTATTTTCGTCCATTACAGTCATACATTGAGCTGAACTGTGTAATCTTTTCTGAACCGGTGGAATCATCGGTGACGAGAAAAATAGCATTGATTCTACGCAAAACGGCAGCCCTGGCTCCAACAATCACCGAAGACAACGGTGAGACAATAATAGAAACAAAAATGCGCCTGATAACTGTAAGACTGCAAAAAGCCTTGCAACCAAGGCTACCTGCGCTAAACACACGCGTGCTGTGTTAATCAATGAAGTAAGTAGGAATAGGTGGCTCTCTCCATAATGTGAAATTACTATGTTACACTCTTTTAATTTTTTAAGTACTTTTGTTATAAATGGCTGCGATTTGCGCCGAAACGTCCTCACTAAATCTAATGGAGCTCTTGCAAACTTTTGCTGTAAGGAAATAAATAGTACAATCTGATGTAAAAACCAGCGAAAGTCACAAAAATCACACGGAAAAAGTCTAAAATTCAGTAACAAACTCACAAAAATGCTCTAACGGCATGATCATAATGGCGCTTCAACGCAGGTATCATGGGAGATTCCTGTCTAATTTGTCACTTTCTCTACAAAAACACACGAGATATTTTTCAAATTAGATAGGAATCTCCCATATGATACCTGCATTGAACCGTCGTTATGCCCGATTCTATAAAATGAACAGGCTCGTGCGAAAACGTCCGATGACCAAAATATTTTTAATGAGAAGACAAATATAAAAAAAAATAAAAAAATTCGCAAATTAAAAAATAAAAAATTAAGGAAAACTGCTAAGACAAGGGAAATATGAGCAAGAAGCCGAGGAAAATTTCTGATCTGGACTAATACAGACAGACGCAATGTCTTCTTAAGAGTGATGTGCGCTCACTAAGTCAAGTATAAATAAAATGGACAACGGACGTTTTCGCATGAGCCTGTTCGAATGGTGAATTTCGTGAATTTTCAGTGAACGCATCGTCATTTTTATAGGTTAATATACAAGAATCAACGTTACAATTCCGTATAGCAAAAGTTTGCAAGAGCCCCATTTTGCGTGTTTCCCAGCATTTGCCCGTCGCGTCGTTCACCTTATTCTTTTGAGTCAAGCCGTAGCTGGTTCGTTTTTATCCCGTTCTTATATGAAAATAACGTCCCGTTAAAATTTCGTCATTTCAGCAAGTACCCCTGTAATTGGAATGATCGTGACGGCTATGCCAGCTGGTTATCTCGCGGATAAATTTGGGCGTCTACGGATGGTCCAAATTTGTGAACTCCTGCTCGGAATTGGTTTTGCAATGATCGCTGTCGCTGAGAATTATGCTATGTTGTTAGCAGGAAGATTTCTACTCGGATTGGGAGGGGGTGAGTTTTTTTTTTTTTTTTTTTTTTTTTTTGCATCAATCAATTAGATATAGCAATAGAGAGGCCGATAAACTGAGAGAATTCTTTTTTAAATCCAATGTGTGTTTCGTTTGTGTTAAAGAAACTTCACAGTGAGAGTTTTTAAACTCGGATTGAAACATGGGCGGATACAGGGAATTGTCTTTCTCTCTCTCCTCCCATTTGAATGCATGTGTTAGAAAAGGATAGAAGAGGGGGCCAAAGTCACGTGATGGCCCCCTCTGCTATCCTTTTCTAACACATAAGTTTAAATGGAGCGAGAGAGAAAGACGATTCCCTGTATCCATACCCATGAATTGAAAACTGGAAAAGTTTTGCCTGGAATCGGCTTAATTTTCACCGCATTTTAGCGCAAAGCGGAGGTCGATATCGGTTTTCAAATTCGAGATATCGAACTTTGTAAATCTAAATTTGACATTCGATATCTCGAATTTGAAAACGGATATCTACCTCCGGATTGCGCTAAAATTCTCAGTTTTTTAAGCCATTTCGATCGATGTATCACTCGATCAGGGGCCGTCCTTCGGAAATTTTGAGAGAGCCCCCTGTATGGGGTGTAAAAACGTTAACGATTTTTGGGGGCTCTAAAACAAAATTTTGGCCAAATTAGTGTCATAATTGTATTTTTTTCTGAAAAGCACTTGCTTTTCAGAGTATTTTGGACTAACATTTTTTTTTAAATTCCGACTTTTCAAATAGGAGTAATGATTTTTCTAAAATGGGTTCGTTTTCTGAAATCTAAATTACTTCTAAGTTGTAACAAGACATTAATCGAACGATACAGCGCTCTGGTGGTAGAACCGGCACACCAAATACTTTTGGCGTCACTAGACTTTTGCATAAGAAGTCGGGGAAGTCGGGGGGGGGGAGGGGGAAGTCGGGGCCGCTTGGAAAAAAAACTTCCCACACTATAGATAAGAAAAAAGTGGCTATTAAAACTACACACTGAGAGAATTCTTTTTTTAAACCAAGGTGTATTTCGTTTGTGTTAAAGAAACTGCACAGTGAAATATGGACAATTTAAAAAAAAAAAATTAATTTAACCAAGGAAAATGTCTGCTGCTATCTGTGGCGGCTCGTGATATTTGGCAACCATGCAAGTTTTCCATTTAAACGTAGGTAAAATAATCGATTCTTGCGGAGGCTGGCAGCCCCCGGGGAGAATCGATTGTTTTACATTGTTTAAATAGGAGGAGGACACGGTTGCCAAATTTCACGAGCCGCCACTGGCTGCTATACAAGTAAATGATTCCTTGTTGTGACTGAAATTCTCCTTCGTGCATTTAGAATTTTACTTCGCGCAAGGAAAACTATTACAATTAAACGCGTTTCCTTGTTTTTAAAAAAGTGATTTCTCTCAGCGTAAGAAAAACATCATAGTTGTTTTGCCCCTTATTTCAATCATAAGACCTATCGTTGTGATATACACAGGAAAAAAAAAAAAAAAATCTGTTGATTTTACAGCCTGAGGTGTTGAAAAAAAGTGTGTAGCATGTTAGTATGTTGGATTAACAGGCCTGAGCGGTTCAATTAGCACCGATTCTTGTCAAATTAACTCCTCTGACGGTTAATTTTACAGCTCAGATCTGTTGATCCAACGAACTAACCTGCTACACACTTTTTTAACATCCTATGCTGTAAAGATCCACAGATGTTATGTCCCAAACCGTAATGTCTAAACGGCAATGTCCAAAAGTATACGTCCAAAGCTTGAATGTCCAAAATGAAATGTCCAAATCGTTAATGTCCAAATAAACGGATGTCAAGTTAGATTAACAAAATGTCCAAACACGTTGCGTCTGATGCTTAATGTCCAAGGAATTAAAATATCTATACTATTCCTGTTATATACTATTTACCTGCATAAATTCGGGTCTCTTGTTTGTTCTTCGAGTGATAGTGGTACAAATGATTTTGGTGGCTTAAAATGCGTTTCCTTTTTTTTAGAGGTTATCAAATAGGTAGCCACATGGGCGCCCGCAGAAAAATTTCCAAGGGGGGGCAAAATTGTTGAATCCCACTGGGGGGTCAAGGGGGACCCCCCCCCCCCCCGAGGAAGAAGGGAAGACCTTTTTTTTCCCCTCATACAAATAGTGTACAATTATTAAGCCATTTTAGGTGTATCCGAATAGTAATAATAATTTTGACGTGTTTGATTTTATGAATAAACGGACAACAGATGATAATAATGGTAAGTAAATGTATAATTCTATACTATTCCTTGCAAAAAGTGAGTTTTTACAACATGAACTAATTATAAAGTTCGTCAACTATATTACTCCTTAGATTCACATTTCATTTTCTTTCGGTCCTTTCATTTTTCTTCGCGAAATTTTGACTGTTTTTAATTCCAGGGGGGGGCAAGTGCCCCACCTTGCCCCCCCCTGCGGGCGCCCATGGGTAGCCATTAAAAGAAAAGTGTTGCAAAAAAAAATGAAAAGAGAATACCGCGCGTGATAATGTATTAAAATGTACAATGAACTAATTTTGCTTTCAGTATCACCATCCTTGATCTCACTCAATTTTTACGAAGTAATTTGAAATTAGGACCGAAAAGTTAAACTGTTGTTGCAGAAATGTTGAATTGTCGGTTAGAAATAATCAAAATTATGAACAAAAATATGCATGATAATACTGCTGCTTTTGTCATGACAACTAGTTCATAAAGTTTTAACACATGTAAGATGACTCCGCTAGGTGGAGCCGCATTCAATTAAGAATACATGTCGATACGGATTGGATCAATTTAAAGGAGAAAAAATGAGGAGAAGCGATAATACGAGTAAAGAAAATAATTTTTCTGGACATTGGTTATTAGTGTGCTCACATTCGTAGGTTTTGGACTTTTCTATTGGAACTTGTCTATAATTGGACATTATAGTATTATGGACGCAAGCGCGTGACATTCGTGTTATGGACTTATCATCTGGGAACCGCTGTAAAATCAACATTCAACATATTTTTTTTTTTCTGTGAAGTTAGAACGCTTGAATCGACACAAGATGCATTTTGTCTTTACGTGAAATAAAGTGCGGGGATTTGGTATCAGAACATTCATTGAAACAATCGGAAGTTTTTCTCAGTGCCTGAATACTATATATTTTCTCGCCAAATTTCAGGTTTTTGCTATTCTGTCTTGCTCTACGTGGGTGAAGCATCGCCACCCAGATACAGAGGCTCTTTCTTAGCCATGGGACCTCTCAGCTCTTCGATGGGAATTTTCTTGATGTATGTCCTCGGAGCTTTTCTACCATGGAATGTATCCTCCGCGGTTCTTAGCGTCATGGCCTTATTGACGTTCGTTGCAGCATTCAAGTTTTATGACACGCCGCAGTGGCTCGTGCAAAAAGGCCGCATCGGTGAGGCCCGATCCAGCCTCAAACGCATCGAGCATCCATCAAACGTTGAGGCCAGACTCAGGGAGATCCTGGATGCAGCGACGGAGAATCAAAAGCGGAAAGAGAATCCTAACGGTAAGAAAAGTTACGCCCTTTCTAAAAGAAAACGTCGGTCTGTCAGAAGGGGGGATTTGGAGGCTCAACCTCCCCCCCCACAATTTTGAAAAGAGACTTTAAATAAACTATAGACAATATCCAACAAATTTCCCCCAACAAATTGATAGGTCACAAGTACCAGTTGTTTTTTTTTTTAAATTTGAAAAGACTGTCTCAGTTGAAAAGCACAAAGAATGGGGCTGTTGCAAACTTTTGCTATGTGAGATTGTAGAGTTGATTCTTGCACAAAAGCCTGTAAAAATGAGGATGAGTACACTAAAAAACCACAAAATTCACTCTCAGAATCGGGCTCAATGGCGGAGAGACGCAGGTATCATTGGAGATTCCTATCTAAATTGAGGCATATCTCGGTGTTTCTGTAAAGAAAGTGGCATAATAGACAGGAATCCCCCATGATACCTGCATTGGCCCGCCATTACGAACTTGCAGTTATAGCAGTTACGTGAGTTTATTGAATTTTAGCCTTTCTAAGTGTGATTTTCGTGATTTTCGCTGGTTTTTACATCAGATTGTACTATTCATTTCCTTGCAGCAAAAGTTTGCAAGAGCCCCATTAAAAATTGTAACTAATCCAGTGGGAAAAGGTTTGAAACGAAAGTGCAAGTATGTATCAGAGTTGATAGCTGGCCACGGAATTCAAATAAAAGGCGAATTTTTGCGAAGAATATATTCGACAACAACATTGCCAACCTACGCATGACAACAGTGAATGACACGAAACTGGATCGTGTTTTCGAACTTTTTCGGTGTTTCCAGTCATCGATGGGATCAATTCGATTTTGAATTCAAATCCGGAGGTGAATTCAAAATCGAATTGATGTAATTGATGCCCCGGAAACAAATCTAAAAAAACAATTGAGTTTCCTCGAATATGCAGTTACGTTCGTTGGTATTGTTTACGATATTCGATCGCGAAAATTCGCTTAAAACTATTCAGGTGAGAAAATTTTGCACATTTCTGTTATTTGTGAAGTGTTAATTAATGAATAAAAGATAGCAAAGACTGTGTGACGAGTTGTCATACATGCACTTATGGAAAAGGGCATATATGGCCAGTCGTCACATCTATCGCGCTTGGTGAACTTACAACGTACTTTCAAAAGGGCATATAGGAAACCAGGAATGACGCGAAGCGAGGTGTCAGAGAAACATAGGGGATGACCACATATTATTGGAAAAAGCTCGTAAGAATATGGGATGGCCATTTAGGAAGTACACACATAGAATGGAAAAAATATAATGTGTATATTATGAAAGTACTATCAAAAATAAGAGCACCAGGTATGTGCGATTTAAAAGTAAAACTAAAAGTGAGGTAAAACGTGCGAGAACGCAAACAATAAACGCGTTGAACGTGCGATACGTAACAAAATGTTTAGATTATGAAAGTAATATCAAAAAGAAGCGCACCAGGTATGTGCGAGCTAAAAGTACAAACTAAAAGTGAGGTACAACGTGCGAGAATGTAAACAATAAACGCGTTGAAAGTTCTACGAGTAATACAGGATTGTTCGATGGGCGAAAAGCCCGAGATAAGAAAATTATTAACTTAAGTACTAGTTATAGTAAAGAAATAAATCGGAAAAATCACGGAGATGGAGAACAAAAAAAAATTGCTAAAATTCAAAATGTAACAGAAAGAATGAGAAAATTCACGTGGGAATAAAAGAGAACAAAACAAAATCAAGAGGACAAATGAGAATGTTGTGAGTACCGCCAAGGAAAGTATAAGAAAATTGACTTTTACCTGGTTTGGGTGAATCTTGATGGGGAACTTCAAAAATTTTGATTGCAGGTGAACAAAAGTAAACGGAATGCTAAATGGGGTACAGTTCAGAAGAACAGTCTGCGTTTTTGTTCGTGAAAATGGCAAGAAAATGAACGCGAACGCGAGAGTAATGGATGAAAACAGAAAAAAAACAGAACACGTGTTTGGCTCAAAAAAATATGTATGTTTTGTTGGATACTTTACCACTGGAGTGCTTGGTCTGGGGTGAAAAAGGGTGGTAACCGTATTTTTGTTAAAAAGCAACGGTGGTGGAGGGGGGGCATCGGTTAGTCGTTGGACCTCGCTGTCGGACCCGTGTGAACAGCGGGCGACTTCTAGTATATGTAGAGTAGAGTCCCTATATGTAGAGAGTTAAGACAAGAGGGTAGTCAACTTCTGATTGGTCGATGTATTTTATGCTCTACGGACGCCGCCATTGGATGCGATTTTGCACTTTTGTTTTGTTTACCAACGGTCTTTTACAGATAAAGAGTTAATTTGCGACGAATCTGTTAATTTTAATCAAATGCACCACAAGAATGTCCATAAATCTCAAAAGAATCATTAAAAAGCGTTAATACATGTCGATCAACAAATGCAGGGAAAGATTACATCGTTTCAAACTTAGCGGAACTGTAATCTTTGCTGTGGAGCAAAACACAACAACGGCCTCAGAATGTAAACAAATGTGCAAAATCGCATCCAATGGCGGCGCCCATGATTTCTCTTGTCTTAACTCCCCTAGTAGAAATAAACCTCAAGGCCCTCAAGAGAAAAGCCCTCATTGAGGGTAATTGGAACAGAGGGCTTTGAGGGTGCCCTCAAGGAATCTTGAGGGCGCCCTCAAGAAATCTTGAGGGCGCCCTCAAGAAATCTTGATGGTTTTTCTCGGATACGTTCGGGGATGATATGGGGCGTTAATGGGGAGGGGGTAGTGGGGAGGGGATACTATTGGGGATAATATTGGGGATTTATGTAGTCGACAAAAAGTAGACTTGTATGTACTCATTCAAACTTCAATGGTCACATATTTTTCATACATCGTACCGACCTGACCGGGTTCGAACCCTAACCTTCCGATCCCTAGTCCTACACCCTAACCGATAACTGTTCCGACAGTGATGATGGGAGACGAAATTCGGGTATATAAGGTTGCGCGGACGTCTGAAGAGAAAATACGCTTTGTTTTTGTCCGATAGGCGTGAAACTTGGTGTCCTCAAGTATTTTTGGTCGAGGAATCCGAATCTGCTATCAGATTTCTAAAATTAAAAAAACAAAATCGAAACTTAATTTTTCTTTGTATCATGGTGCTAGCACCATCGGGCATGGTGCTGTGTTGCTAAAATGTTTACCAGGGAAACTGGGTAAACGAAAAGTGTTTGATGGTGGAGTCACACTGATTTTAATTTTGAACTGGAAACCCTGGAAAATAAGTAATGCATTCCCTTTAGCTTATTTAGCGCCTGGAGGTTATGTAACGGTCTCCTTTACACTTCTCCAGCCCCTGGAAGTTATGTAATGGATTCTTGAGCTTTTGTGGCGCCTGGAGGTTATGTATATTGATTTAATTACACTTCTTTAGCCCCTGGAAGTTATGTAATGGATTTTTGAGCTTTTGTGGGACTTGGATGTTAGGTAATTAATTCTATTACATTTCTCCAGCCTCTGGAAGTTATGTAATGGATTATTGAGCATTTGTGGCGCCTGGAAGTTAGGTAATTGATTCTATTACACTTCTCTCGCCCCTGGAAGTTATGTAATGGATTCTTGGGCTCATTTAGCGCCTGGAGGTTATGTAATGGTCTCCTTCACATTTATCCAGCCCCTGGAAGTTATGTAATGGTGTCTTGAGCTTTTGTGGCGCCTGGATGTTATGTAATTGATTCTATTACACTTCTCCAGCCCCTTGAAGTTTTGTAATGGATTATTGAGCATTTGTGGCGCCTGGAAGTTAGGTAATTGATTCTATCACACTTCTCTCGCCCCTGGAAGTTATGTAATGGATTCTTGGGCTCATTTAGCGCCTGGAGGTCATGTAATGGTCTCCTTCACATTTATCCAGCCCCTGGAAGTTATGTAATAGATTCTTGAACTTAAGTGGCGCCTGGAGGTTATGTAATTGATTCTGTTACACTTCACAGGAGGCAAAAAAATTAAAATTCAAAAATCATTCACTTGTTTCATGGAAAAAATACCACACTCACCCTGGATTGGGATCCAAGAATCGTAAGATCGCATACTTTTTGCTTCCTTGTGATCATATCACTTGATAATGATGTCCACAAGTTTCTGAGGACATTACATCAGCTGTCATCCTCAACAATTGTTGATGGTCCTCAAGCTTGGGAGAACGTTCAAACGTTGCATCATCATTTTGAGGGCGTCATCAAACAGTTTTTATTGGTTTTCAAGACCTTGAGGGCGTAATCGTGATTTTTGAAGTCACCCTCAAAAGATTTTGATGGCGCCCTCAACAATGTTTGAGGGCCCTCAAGAAGCTTGGTGGTGTCTTCATTGCCCTCAAAAGATTTTGAGGGCACCCTCAACAATATTTTGGGCCCTCAAGAATCTTGAGGGTGTCCTCATGATTTTTGAGGGCACCCTCAAAGGATTTTGATGGCGCCCTCAAGAATGTTTGAGGGCCCTCAAGAATCTTGAGGGTAACCTCATGATTTGTGAGGGTACCCTCAAAAATCGTTGAGGGTTCTTGAGAATCCTTGAGGTTTATTTCTACTAGGGTCTCTACATACAGGGACTCTAGTTGTGTTTTGCCCCATTGCAAAGATTACAGATCCGCTAAGTTTGTAACGATGTAATCTTTCCCTGCTTTTGTTGATCGACATGTATTAACGCTTTTAATGATTCTTTTGAGATTTATAGACATTCTTGTGGTGCATCATGATTAAAATTAACAGATTCATCGCAAATTACCTCTTTTATCTGTAAAAGACCGTTGGTAAACAAAATAAAAGTGCAAAATCGCATCCAATGGCGGCGTCCGTAGAGCCTAAAATTCATCGACCAATCAGAAGTTGACTGCCCTCTTGTCTTAACTCTCTACATATAGGGACTCTAGTTTGAGTGGGGGGAGGCAGCTCGGGGTCTAAGACAATAGGGTTTAATGTGTCCTTTTTCGTTGCAATTATATCACACAATGTCATCATTTCTTGGGGGGACCTGAATTTTTAGGGTTTGTCTTATCATAATCATATTGTCTCTCTCTAGATCTATTTCTGGAAGTTTGTGCGGGGGATCGATCAGCTCTCTCGTACCGTCTATCAGTAGATGTATTTCTGTCTCTAGATCTGTTTCGATTACCTGGATAGTATCTATCTGTAAAATTGTATCGATCACTCGCACTGCTTCGATCTCTCGAACTATTTCGATTGCGTGACTCATATCGATCTTCCGAAGTGCTGATCTCTCGGAGTTATCTGATCCCTGGCAGTATATCGGTCTCTCGAACTATTTCGATTGTTCGACTCATATCGAAGTTTTTCTCTGACAAATCGAAATATTACACATAGCCACAAACGTCTATATCGTCGATCGTATTGAGGTTTTCTAGATTCTCTAAAATATCTACTTCCCTCAAAGGTTCGTTTAATGTAGATTCGGAAGTTGTTTGTGCTCTCGGGTCGTGCTGAATCTAGACACTAATCGTAACTTACCCAATAAACATTTTTTTAGCGCTGGATCATCTAATACATATCAAATCATGGATCATCCTTTTTTGATATCCAGTGTACATCCTTTAGATCACCAATACTTTTGGGACATCTAGTGGATGTACATTAGATCTACAAATATTAAAGTATAAATAAAGATATCTAATGGTAATCTTATGGTGGACTAAGAATTATCATGTTTCCGAACTCTTGTCCAAAAAACAACCATGAGAGATCCAAAGAAAGCAAAGAAAATGTCACAACCATTAGATCTCCAATGGATGAAGGAGTAACATAGCTTGAACGTGGGATACCTCATGGATATCCAACAGATTATTCACAAAGTCCTTGTAGGACGAGTGATCTATTGGATATCCAGGCGATTCTTCAACGTGTTTTATTAAAAATTTAAATTCAATGAAAAAATCTCTTAGACATCTTGAGGAGATACTCCAGTAGTACTAGCAATTTAGATATCCCGAGGACCACAATTAGTTATTCTATAAACTTCGGGTACAAACTTGAATAGAGAGTGGGTATCCGAGACATCTATACGATAACTATACTCTTCACTATCGACATTGGCGAACTTTCAATGATTTTTTAGATATCCACTAGATAACCGTTATTAATATACTTTATCTAGACCTTTCCTCGATAACTACTGGATATTCTCGAAAACACAGATTGAAAGCATTAATTCTATGTTATCAGATGGATATCGACTTGACTATTTGTGTCACCTCCGAAAGTAAAAGTAAAGTTATAATCACGAGACATCCAGAATAAGACGATCTTAAACCCAACATTTTATGTCCATGGGGTTTTTGACACACTAGATATTTTATATTCCCGTACAGTAACATGCAGTAAGTAATTAATTACTGTTTTCCATCAGTAAGATAAATGTGAACGTTATCTCATTACAATGTCACTATGCCAATAAGCGAAACCATAAGGATGACATAAATCAGTAAGAGGACTGAAAAAGAAGGTTCATTTTGTGTGCAATTTCTGTGAATATATTTAAAAATGACGCAGTAAGGGTGAACTTTGACTATGGACGGCATTTGATCATTCTTGAATTGTTTTTAAACTCAAAAGTCTTGTTACCGTGAAATCACCCTTATGCCGTCTGAATTTCATCCTAGAAATAAGTCCAGTCTGATATCTAATAGCCATCTAAATTTCATCCAAGAAACCAATCTCGTCTGATATCTAATAGCCATCTAAATGACATCCGAGTAACAATGCCGTCTGATATCTAATAGCTATCCGAATGCCATCCAAGAAACAATACCGTTTGATATCTAATGGCTGTCTAAATGCCATCCAAGAAAAAAGTCCGTTTGATATCTAATGGCCTGGAGGTTATGTAATTGATTCTGTTACACTTCACAGGAGGCAAAAAAATTAAAATTCAAAAATCATTCACTTGTTTCATGGAAAAAATACCACACTCATAAATGGATTGGATCCAAGAATCGTAAGATCGCATACTTTTTGCTTCCTTGTGATCATATCACTTGATAATGATGTCCACAAGTTTCTGAGGACATTACATCAGCTGTCATCCCCAACAATTGTTGATGGTCCTCAAGCTTGGGAGAACGTTCAAACGTTGCATCATCTTTTGAGGGCGTCATCAAACAGTTTTTATTGGTTTTCAAGACCTTGAGGGCGTAATCGTGATTTTTGAAGTCACCTCAAAAGATTTTGATGGCGCCCTCAACAATGTTTGAGGGCCCTCAAGAAGCTTTGGGGTGTCTTCATTGCCCTCAAAAGATTTTGAGGGCACCCTCACAATATTTGGGCCCTCAAGAATCTTGAGGGTGTCCTCATGATTTTGAGGGCACCCTCAAAGGATTTTGATGGCGCCCTCAAGAATGTTTGAGGGCCCTCAAGAATCTTGAGGGTAACCTCATGATTTGTGAGGGTACCCTCAAAAATCGTTGAGGGTTCTTGAGAATCCTTGAGTTTATTTCTACTAGGGTCTCTACATACAGGGACTCTAGTTGTGTTTTGCCCCATTGCAAAGATTACAGATCCGCTAAGTTTGTAACGATGTAATCTTTCCCTGCTTTTGTTGATCGACATGTATTAACGCTTTAATGATTCTTTGAGATTTTTAGACATTCTTGTGGTGCATCATGATTAAAATTAACAGATTCATCGCAAATTACCTCTTTTATCTGTAAAAGACCGTTGGTAAACAAATAAAAGTGCAAATCGCATCCAATGGCGGCGTCCGTAGAGCCTAAAATTCATCGACCAATCAGAAGTTGACTGCCCTCTTGTCTTAACTCTCTACTATAGGGACTCTAGTTTGAGTGGGGGGGGCAGCTCGGGTCTAAGACAATAGGTTTAATGTGTCCTTTTTCGTTGCAATTATATCACACAATGTCATCATTCTGGGGGACCTGAATTTTTAGGGTTTGTCTTATCAATCATATTGTCTCTCTCTAGATCTATTTCTGGAAGTTTGTGCGGGTCGATCAGCTCTCTCGTACCGTCTATCAGTAGATGTATTTCTGTCTCTAGATCTGTTTCGATTACCTGGATAGTATCTATCTGTAAAATTGTATCGATCACTCGCACTGCTTCGATCTCTCGAACTATTTCGATTGCGTGACCCCATATCGATCTTCCGAAGTGCTGATCTCTCGGAGTTATCTGATCCCTGGCAGTATATCGGTCTCTCGAACTATTTCGATGTTCGACTCATATCGAAGTTTTTCTCTGACAATCGAAATATTACACATAGCCACAAACGTCTATATCGTCGATCGTATTGAGGTTTTCTAGATTCTCTAAAATATCTACTTCCCTCAAAGGTTCGTTAAAGTAGATTCGGAAATTGTTTGTGCTCTCGGTCGTGCTGAATCTAGACACTAATCGTAACTTAGCTGCTAAATGAACATGTTTATATTTACAGGTTTTTTGGGGGGAGCGGTTAAAGCTTTTTGAGTGGGGAAAGAAAAAAAAAAATAAATAAATAAATAAATAAATAAATAAATAAATAAATAAATAAATAAATAAAAAAATGAATTAATAAATAAATAGGTCTAATAAATCAGTCTATGCTGGGAAAATTGGATCCGGAATATATTCGATATTGTCAAGTTTTGTTTCGAAGTTTTTCTCTGACAAATCGAAATTTTGCACAAAGCCACAAACGCCGATATCGTCGATCGTATTGAGGTTTTCTAGATTCTCTAAAATATTTACTTCCCTCAAAGGTTCGTTTAATGCAGATTTGAACGCAGGTTTTTTTTGTAGCACTAAACGTCTTTCGATGATTTTTTGTTTCAAAATCTGCTTCTCCATTTTCTAAGCTTCGGAAAATTTCACGTTTGCCATAAGGCTTACCAAAAATCAGGAAGCGATCGGTAGGCCATCGGATCCTTGCTGTAAGTCGTAACAAATATTGAGATCAGGTTGCGATGATTGCAGATGAAACGGCGAGTCTCAAATGGCACGATCGTTGCACTAAGATTTTAGTTTCAATGATTGCAGCCACAAAGGCCTGGAACAATAATGGGTCTGTTGCATACTTTTGCTACAACAAAATAGAACCTTGATTAATATGTAAAATTTGGAGAAAATATCGATGCGCACATTAAAAACGTTCAAAATCCATTCATTAACTCAGGAAATCACTTCAATTTCAAACAGCCCTCGCTACACTAGACACTATTTGCACCGGTATACTAACTACATAGACAGAATTACCGTGCATTAGTAAACAACATCGTAACTACAAAATGATGGAATTTCTTTTTTAATACGTGAAATATAAGCTGCATTTGCTGTCTGGTCTTTTCGGTTTATCAAAGATTACAAAATAATATAAGAAATGTACGCATCTAAACAAAACATTCCAATGTTTGTTAGTTCTGTTGATGTTTACATAAACGAGATGGTTCCATTTATGTAGTTATAAGTCGGTGATATAGTGTCTAGTGTAGCACGGGTTGTTAGAAATGGAGGGTATTTTCTGAGATAATGAGTGGATTTTGAAAGTTTTTAATGTGCGCATTGTTATTTTCGCCGAGTTTTATGATAAAAACAATGAGTTACATTGATGTAGCAAAAGAACGCAACAGACCCATTGCCGCTGCTCTTCTAAGAACCTCGATTGTTGTTCCTTGACCTACGCCAAGTGGGCTTGACGAGCCCCCTCCATCCTATCCCAAAACTGTTGTTCGTTTATTTGGTAATTTTGTTGGATGAAGACATTTTGGTGCTGGTGGTAATTATTTGTGAAGTTATTGTCGGTAACTGGTAGCAATGCCGCAGCTTGTCGACGCCTCGTTCGGTCTTGCCAAATGAGGAATCTGCGGGCCCGGTGACGTTGGTTTGCCTTCACGCCTCGCCTGATTCCGCGACGTTTGGCTGGTTGTTCGCTGCTGCTCTGGTTCACATATTGGTGACTAGAAAAAGAAATAAAAGAAGTTAATTAGAGGCAAGATTTATTTTGAATTTTTTTTAATCGCTGCAAACAAAAAGTAGTAAAAAAAAAGTTTTTTTTTTTTTTTTTTTTTTTTTTTTTTTTTTTTTAAAGAAGTAAAAAGGAGAAATGCCCGGAATTGGAAATAGACGGAAAACGCCCAGGAAGGTTAGTTGAAGAATGGGCGGAAATACGATTTAAATGCGGAACTTGCGTTTTTTTCCTCTTTCAAAATGGAACCCTTTCGGGCAGTGGCGTACGCAGGGGGGGGGGCTAAGGGGGCTAAAGCCCCTCCCCATACCTCCGATTTTTGGGGGTGGAGGGGAAGGGGGGGAACAATTTTCAGTCAAACGCTCATCAGTGCGAGCTCCTCCAAAGAAAAATCCTGTGTACGCCACTGCTTTCGGGTCGCATTTCCATGCTCTCTCGCCTTCGTCCTCTGTTGATTTTTGCTTTCAGGTGTCGTGCATCTGTAAATGCGAGGTACAAAAGTAGGGCCAATATTATTCCTTCAATTGCCCCCGAAAGCGCATGCCACATTAGTTTTCCTTCGTGAGCGTTTGCGGTGAGGGTGGGGGGGGGCGGTGAATACGGTGAATACAGCGTCTCAAAATACGGTGAATTTCTGTTCTGAACACATTTTCATCAATTTCTAATTCAAATTTCATCAGTATATAAGCTAAAAATGCCGAAAGTTTCCTCAAAGCTGGGCAGCAGTGAAGGTGGTTCCATGAAGATGTAAACAAGAGGCGCGCCTCCAGGCTTCATAGACCCCTTCTTCTTCTTCACTTTTCAGCAGCCAATCAGAGATGGAACCTCGTATGGCGAGACTCTTTCATATATAGGGACTCTAGTTACGATGTTGTTTACTTAAGCACGGTGGTTCCGTCTATGTAGTAGTATACCGGTGCAAATAGTGTCTGGTGTAGCGCGGGCTGTTTGAAATTGAAGTGATTTCCTGAGTTAATGAGTAGATTTTGAACGTTTTTAATGCGCGTATCGTTGTTTTCGCCGAATTTTACATAAGAATCAAGGTTCTATTTTGCTGTAGCGAAAGTATGCAACAGATCCATTGGGCATAAATAAGTGGAACACACGGGGGTAAAACAGTCAAATATTACCAGTAAACATAACGCTGAAAAGAAGATACATGGAAATGGGTGTAGGGCCAACGAAAAAGATCGAAGGAGGAACAAACAAAAATAAAGCACTGAAAGAAGAGAGAGAGGGAGAGAGAGAGAGAGAGAGAGAGAGAGAGAGAGAGAGAGAGAGAGAGAGAGAGAGAGAGAGAAAGAAAGAAAGAGAGAGGAGAGAGAGAGAGAGAGAGAGAGAGAGAGAGAGAGAGAGAGAGAGAGAGAGAGAGAGAGAGAAACAAAAAGATACTCGGCCGTGTCTCTGCGGTCGAGGATGACAGAGAATATTTACAGTGCAAAACGCTCATTATGCATCATCAAAGTCGGAAATCTGATCGTTGCAGTGGCGGCTCGTGCAATTCGGCAACAGTCTTATCCGTCCATTTGATTTTGTGTAAAACAATCGATTCGAAAGTGAAGCAGCGCTTCAACAGCAATCGATTGTTTAACATAGATTCAAATGGAGCGAAGACATTGTTGCCAAATTGCACGAGCCGCAACTGGATCGTTGGCCTAGTTAAATGCGTGGGAGTCATCGCTCAATCAGCTGTTGGTTATTCAGCGAAAATAATGACTGTCGTGGGTCCTCGGAACACTTGGTTCGATAAAGAAAACAAAACGGAAAGAAGACACTTCAAATGGGTCTGTTGCACACTTCGGCTACAACGTTTTAAAGTAACAATTCCTATGTAAAAAGCCGAGAAAATAACAATGGCAGCATCAGAAAACACTAAAATTCAGTATTAAATTCACAAATTGCGAAAAACACTAGACACTATTCACCCCTGTATCTTTCCACCACGTGCACGATATTTCGCGAAATTAGCGCGGCACATTCAAATAATCACGGCCGGCGGTCATCACAGCTGACTTCATAAACAAATAAACAGTAAATACTGACGGTGTCTGCTCGAATTCTTACGTTCCAATATCCTCAATTCCTCACAAAAGGTTGTGAAAGGTACGGAAATCGATATTTGTGTCGAAAACTTATCAAAATGAAACAATAACTCACAGGAGTTCCAGGGATGATTCCAACTTTGATCATCATGCTTGGAACTCCTGTGCGTTATTGTTTCATTTTGATAAGTTTTCGACACAAATGTCGGTCTCCGTACCTTCCACAACCTTTTGTGAGGAATTGAGGATATTGGAAAGTATACGAATTCGAACAGACACCGTCAGTGTTTACTGTTTATTCGTTTATGAAGTCAGCTGTGATGACAGTCGGCCGTGTTTATTTGGATGTGCCGCGCTAATTTCGCGAAATATCGTGCACGTGGTGGAAAGATACAGGGGTGAATAGTGTCTAGTGTTTTTCGCAATTTGAGAGTTTAATACTGAATTTTAGTGTTTTCTGATGCTGCCATTGTTATTTTCTCGGCTATTTACATAGGAATAGAAACTTCAAAACGTTGTAGCCCAGGGCCGGATTTAATGCGGGGCGACCGGGGCGCGCGCCCCGGGGCCCCCACCACAAAGCAGGTCCTTTTTTATTTGGTATTGATGGTTGATGAACTTCCTTTTTCTATCATTACAATACTGTAACAGTCCGGCAATGTTGGAAGTGAAGCTTTTGGTAAAATAACCATTAAAAAAATGAAGAAACATTAAAAACTATTAATGGAACTGTAAAAAGCTATTAACGTTTTTTTTTATCAGGGTAGTAATTTACTTCTGCTACTCGATATGCCTTTAAAAGCAGGGAATCAATAATTTATTATTCCTAAGATTTACCGGGAGGGGGGCCCCCACCACAGGTCCGCTGCCCCGGGGCCCCCTGCAACATAAATCCGGCCCTGTTGTAGCCGAAGTGTGCAACAGACCCATTACTTCATGGCGTTTAAAGAATAAATTACTGAAGGCATGCGTGACGCAACGCAAGGAAACTGAATAAAATCCGCTCTATATTAAAGACTAATTATCGATCAGGCAGATCGATTGAGCTCAAAATAATTCAACGGGGCGAGCGTCGATTTAAGGTGATTCTATGGCAAACTCCCGGAAATTTTAATCCTATAGATCGTGTTACATGTCGCTGGCTCCGAAAATAGCCGTTCTTTGACGGTTTTTTGGCTGTTTTCTCCGAACAGTAGAATAAAAAAAAAAAGCCGGTCTAGTTTAAAAGATCTTTTTCTTAGGGATTGATACAAAAAAAAAAAAAAAAACTAAAAAACAAAAATCTGCTCCTAAATCTGATTAAAAAAAAAAAAAAAATGCTAATGATATGTGCTGCGATCAAGTCTCAGGTTCTGTTTCATCTTTCTTCAAGATTTCTTGTGACCACAGGTGTCATTTTGGGCTTTACATTGCGTTTTACCGTCCAAACATTGAAATTCGGTCGTGTGTGTGTGTGTGTGGGGGGGAGGAGGGGGTCTGCCAATATTAATCGCTGAAATACGTTTGATATCCGATGCGATCAAGTCCCAAGTGCACTCTCTTCCTACCACTTTAATCTAAGGTGCCCTTTAATAATGGGGGGAAAAAAACTTGAGCCGGCAATTTTTTTGCTCCTATTCCTTTGCTAATACCAGCGCTGATCTACGGAGGAATGTTAAATTGCGTTTTCCCGATGCAAATTAAGTAAAAGTGGATTCAAGTGAATGCTAATTGTAAGTATGATCGTTGACCATATAACATTTTTCTGTTCACGAGAGAAGTAGGACCATTTATGGTATCGAAATGTTCATTTTTGCCTTTTTTGGTTCAAGGTGCTCCTAAGTAATTAAGTTTATTACAAGAATTTATAGTACTCAAGGATATTCATTGTACCATTTGAGTCATAGCCGTGATGTTTAAATGGTCCATAACCAATACTCCAGTAAGCGTCACTCCGATATAGCCATACATCCATACTACATGGAGAATTGGTTGTGGACCAGTATGGACCATTTATACTGGGGATAGCATATCCTCTGTTCATCAACGGTTTCGTATAGGTAGGCCATCTTCCACTCGTTTTCTTTAAAGCCATAATATGTTACAGTTATTACAAATTGTAGAGTAGACTGGTAAAATCTTTGTCTACCTTTTCATTTAATGAATCACGGGTCGACGATACGATGTGAAATTGAAACGGGATAGACGAAGGAAGCAAAAAAATTGCCGGCTCAAGTTTTTTTCCCCCCATTATTAAAGGGCACCTTAGATTAAAGTGGTAGGAAGAGAGTGCACTTGGGACTTGATCGCATCGGATATCAAACGTATTTCAGCGATTAATATTGGCAGACCCCCTCCTCCCCCCCCCCCCCACACACACACACACACGACCGAATTTCAATGTTTGGACGGTAAAACGCAATGTAAAGCCCAAAATGACACCTGTGGTCACAAGAAATCTTGAAGAAAGATGAAACAGAACCTGAGACTTGATCGCAGCACATATCATTAGCATTTTTTTTTTTTTTAATCAGATTTAGGAGCAGATTTTTGTTTTTAGTTTTTTTTTTTTTTTTTTTTGTATCAATCCCTAAGAAAAAGTTCTTTTAAACTAGACCGGCTTTTTTTTTTTAAACCCAGAGGGTTTTGGATTTTTTTGTGACATATCAAGCTGATTTTGTAGTCAAAGGTTTTGTTTTGTTTTGTTTTGTTTTTTTTTTCATGGCATTCTTTGAGCAACGACAGAGTCAGAGGCGGCGCGTGCATTTTGGCATCGATGCATTTCGTTCATTTAACCCCTTGTGAAATATTGATTTGAGAGAGTGCGCTGTGCAGCCCCTATATTTCTACCCTTTTCATGACTTTGAAGGGACTGAATGAAGTGTTGCCAGATTGCAAAAGCCGCCTCTGAAGTGAGCGCAGAGTGACTGATTTCTGCTCTTAGAAAACAGCTAGTTTCAGTACTGCTGGTCTAATCTCATAATTCCCAGAGAGAAACCAATGAATATGATAATAATTTATGATGCCTCATTATGAGAAGGAAATAAAACATAGGTATGCTGAATGTGAAAGTAAAGGTATGCAGAAACAGAAACCAATGTGTTCAGGGCTCTAATAGATTCTTTTTTCACGTGCTTTCAATTAGCAGTGTTCTCCTTTTGTGACACGGTAATCTCACTAAAAGATCCCAGAGCACGAGTGACTCACCGGCCACAGAAAAAACAATTTGAAAGAAATAAAAAAACGAAACAATTTGTTAACGATTTACGAAAAAGGCGAAACAGGAAGGAGAACTTTGGCCGTATTAGAAATAAAAAGGAATTTTCACAAATAAAATTAAATTCATGGAATGGGCCGGAGCCCACCCCTTTCAAAAAGTACAACGAACTTACATTTGCAAGCGTCCGACGAAGAGTGGATACTCGTTACAACAGGTTGGTGGGGAGCGTTGCGGTCGCCCGTCCCAGGGTGTCGAACCACTGGACTCGCTACAGCGGAAGGGAGCAAGATGCGCCTTCAACTGCAACGATACCAATAGCAACACACGGAGACGAGCAAACACATCACTCCTCACTCCGATTGCTCGACCACCCACCACGTTACACTTTGAGGGCAGCCTCCTCCATTTGCATAGTAGTTGGACCTTATCCTCGCCGTTTATTCGCTGTGCGTGTTTTGAAGCTGACAATAGCTCGAATATAAATTTATTTATTTATTATTATTATATTATGAATATGCAACAAATTACGAATGAGTGACAAAGTAATCATCCCTCTACACAGCAATGTCAGTTCAACCCTTTCTTTCTTTCTAGGACACTCTGTCCTGGTTATGTCTATCCATTGAATTTTCCAAATTCTGGTGGGGGGGGGGGGGGTTTCCCGGTCTGCCCCTTTTCTGCCAGCGCGCATGCAAAATAAAATGTATTGATAGGTAAGAAAATAAACAAACCATTAGATTGATTCTAGCTTGCTTGCCCTCGTTTGTTTCAACCTCACATCCAAAATTATGATTAATTCAGAGGAAATTGGTTTAAACAAAAAAGCAAGTGTTTTAGAGTGGTTATCTGGACACATAATTCTAGTACAACTGTCCAGGTGAGTAAATGTCGCTTGTTTCTGTCATGTGTCCGTTTCTTAATGGCGTAAAATCCTTGAAGAAACAGTTACACAGAATTCTGTGCCTACAGAGCCACTCTGAAACACTAGCACTTTCGTTTAAAACCAATTTCAGGTGCATCTGTTTTTTTTTTTTTTTTTTTTTTTTTTTTTTTTTTTTTTTTTTTTTTTTTTTTAGCTTTTTATGTTAAAAAAAACGAGGCAAACAAACTTGCCTGTATGAAATTGTCGGTAAGATATTTTCATCAATAAAATCATGGCTGCCTCCCACGGGCGTGCCGAGGTTTCCGGAGGGGGGAGAAAAGATTGCAATTTGACCGCCCTTCAAAATTATGAAATTGAATACTTTTTTTCGCTTGTAAGTACCTACCCACTGATTTTGCTACCTTTGGGAAATACATTGCTAGAGATAACCCTTTTTTCCATTTTTTTTTTTTTTTTTTTTACTTGTTCACCCTAATTTTGCCGCCCGAAGAAAGGGAAACCCCCCCCCCCCCCCCTTGGCGCACCACTGCAATGCCCCCGTGGTGCCTCAAAAGCACGTCCTGAAATACCTCACAATACCATAATTTTGTGATTTGTGAGGCAGGCAAAATGGACAACAGCTAAAAACCCCAAAAGTGTGAATCTCAAGAGTCACTGTAGAAGCGTTTGATTTGTGGCTCACTCTATGAGCCTGATCGTGAACTTATATCAAGTCACGAGCCAATATTCAAAAGCAACAACAACATTATTATTTTTATTATGATTATAAACAAAATTTTAGAGGTTGGCATATTAATGGCTCATACAGTCCAAACAATAATGATGTGCTGTATTATTACTATTGTATTTTATTTAAAGATAAATAGGTACTTATTAATAAGAGTGCATTTGAGTCCCGCATGAATCACAGGTTCATCGAAAGTCTAAAATGATTGTGTGAAGTCCTATCATTTCTATGCCAAAATTGCTTGCCTGATTGAGTTATCCTCCAAGTTTAAGGTCATTGTTTTGCGTAAATAGGTACTTGATTCACTTTCATCTCTTGTTGCACTCCAATTAGAGCAGAGGATACTGTGCACAATCACAGCGGACTCCGTCTCTCCATGCGTAGTGAATAGATTGCAGTTGGAGAGAAAACAAATACTTGTCTCTTTGGTTTGCTCGTGTAACAAACAACTAATGTTCTCTTTTGAAACCTGATTTGCAGTAAAATGTGGTTTTGATTCCAAGACTATCATTTGTGTTTTTAAAGTTAATTCATCGATGAGACTCAGAACAGCGGAAACTACTTTTTGGAAATGCAAACTTTTACTGTTGGTGGTAGGTATGAGCCTTGTGGTAAATTTTAACTTTCTTATTGTTGTACTTGAACTTCCTAATTGCCTGTAGGTACGCACTGCTATTCTAAAGAGTACAGACACAGTGCGACAAGCACTCAACACAGAATGGAAAGTCTTTGTTTATAGCTAACTTATTTGACTACGCCATGTCAGGTGAAAAGGCATTTTAGCATTGTTACTGGCAAGGTTAGTAGATGAAGGGTCCACTGGCTTTGAAAGCCATTTATCTAAACTTAATAACAGTGAGAATGGGTCCATAGCCACTGACATTATTTCAACTACGCCTGACAAAAAATCTGCGCATGAAATTCATGAGTAATATCTGCGCAATTTAATTTCCACGCAGCTAGAGTTTGATTTTTAGTGGAATGCAAGCCTTGACCCACTCTTGAGGCTAAGACAACCTTTTCCAGTCCAGCATAAAATAACTTTATCACCAATGAAGAAACTGGCATGAGAAATTGGTGTTGCTGGTTGCTGAGAACAATGTATGTGCAAACCGCAAACAATACCTCTGTAGTTTTTTGGATTGATTACACCCCAAATCAGGTTTCAAAAGTGAGCAATTTTTTATCAGTACTTATTCACCACAGGGTACATACCTACCAACAGTTAAAGTTTGCAATTCCAAAAAATAGTTTCCACTGTTCTGAGTTCCACCAATGAATTAACGTTAAAACTGAGTTTCGGAAATGATAGTCTAAGACTCAAAACCACCATTTACTGCAAATCAAGTTTCAAAGTAGAACATAAGTTGGCTGTTTCACTCGAGCATCAAGAGATAAATACCTACATTCTTGCTCTCCAACTGTAATTTGTACTTTTTACTAAAGTTGTTGCATGGCCAGAAATGTCAACATTTAGATCAGATTGATGACTTACCGCAGTAATTGACGCTGTAAGCTAGATACAGCTTGAACACATCTACTGCTTCATGAAAATAAGGAGTTGCATCTTGCAAAGGAACAACTATAAGTAAATTTTAAATCACTACAAGATGCTCACCATACCCACACTGGGAGCTTGCAAATTTCCGAAAAAAGTTTCCGCAGCTCTGAGTTCCATCGATGATTTAGCTTTGGAACTGAGTTCCGCAAATGATAATCTATAAATCAAAACCACCATTTACTGCAAATCAGGTTTCAAAATAGGACACTAGCTGGATGTTACACCAGCAAACCAAGAGCTATGTACTTGCCTACATGTTTCCTCTCAAACTGGAATGTGTACACTACCGGTGTGGAGACGGAATACACTGTGATTGTACGCGGTTTTCTTCCGTAATCATTGAAGTGTAACAAGAAATTGAAATAAATCAAAGTACCTACACAACACAGGGACATGAGAGATAATTCAATCAGGCTAGAAATTCTGGCGCAGAAATAATGGGACTCGTAGGCTACGTGGGACTGCACCGAATTATCTTACATTTCAGATAAGCCTATAAGATTCAGGTGGGACTCGGATGAACTGATGAAATAGTATCGCACTCTCACACACCATCAAATTGGCACAAGAAAATGACAAAAGCAAGAGAACAAGTTTACAATGCAAATCAACTGGAAACAACTACTATTAACTTTTGCCCCCTCTAGGGTGATAAATTGGGTTAGGTCATGAGCTTCGAACTCGAATTTCACGGCTTGAAACTGAAAGTACCGTCATCACAGAAATAACACTATTGAAGAATTTCTTGCTACTGTTTTAGCCATTTAAGTTACTTTGGCCCGTTTGACAGTCATTAATTGTTAAAACTCGAACGAAAACCGTGGGTCAAATGTCAGAATAAAGATACTTAGCCGTTGTTGATGTTATGCAGTGTTACGTGATTTGATTTGTCCCTGGTGTCAAGCGGTGATGGTGTGGACTTGTTTCAGGCTTCGGTCTGTGGCAACACTGAAGGGTGGTCTGATTGGCCCATGCTTATTTTCGAGTTTATTTCCTTACAAGTGAATGAAATAAGTCAAACTCTTCGGAAGTATCATCTCCCAGTCATTCTGAATCTATCAATATAAGGTTATCTAGGGTTTTGTGCAGGCGTTTACTCTGTGGAGTGACTTATTGAATAATTGGTTTTGGCGGTCGATTCAAAATTGAACCGTAAAAAAGACGGTTTTCTAAAGATTTATTTTTGCTTGAACCATGAATCAAAAATCAATTCATACCATCTGATAGATCTTTTTGGGCCCGTTCTGATATAGGGGGTTATGGGGTTTTGAGCGACGGTATAAGCGGTATTTAACCGAACATGCGAGAAATCCTGCTCAGAGCCTTTTTCGCGATGTTCGTAAAAAATATAAGTGGTCCCGCTAGCCAACTGCTTCTGGGGTTTTAAACTTGACCGGGGTGGCTATCGCCACTTATAATAATAGACAAAAAAATCGGACTGTCAGCACCTGCTAAATTTTTTACTTGATTTTTTGAGCCATAAACGGGCCGAATTGGTTCTAAATTAAAGGCGTAACTATGAAAAGAAAAAATCATGTGTAATTTGGAGTTGTATCAATAAAGATTACAGGTGAAACCGAAACCTGTAATCTTTGCAGATACAACTCCAATTTGAATTACACATGACTTTTTCTTTGCATAGTGACGCCTTTATTTCTGAACTAATTTGGCCAGTATTTAGCTTGACAAATCATGTAAAGAATTGCGCAGGTGCTGACGATCCAATTTTTCGTCTTTTATTCGTCTGTTCAGAAAAAAACAGCCGAAAACCGTCAAAAAACGGCTATTTTCGGAGCCAGTGACAAGTAACGCCATCTATCGGATTAAAATTTTCGGGAGTTTGCCATAGAATCACCTTAAAGACTAATTATCGATCAGGCAGATCGATTAATCTAGCTCAAAATAATTCAATGGGGTGAGCGTCGATTTAACTCAGTCGCATTCACAACGGATAGAATAAAAATCTGAGAGGGGTTCGAAAAGAACTATCAAAAATAAATTGGTTGTAAAAAAAAATTGTCACGCCATTAAGATGCTATATGTCAACAGCAAAATTTCGCTAGATAAAAATAAGATTTTGGTCATCAAAATTGGTACCTATGTGGGTGTTTAGAAAGATGGAATTTCTCAACTACCCGGGACGCTTCCACCAGGTTCATGGGCGCCCGCAAGGGGGAGGGGGGCAAGGCCCCCCCTGGAATTCAAAACATTTAAAATTTCAAGAATAAAAATGAAAGGACCATAAGAAAATGAAATATGAATCTAACGAGTAATATAATTGACGAACTTTGTTATTAGTTTATGTTGTGATTTTAACTCACTTTTTGCAAGGAATAGTAGAACTGTACATTGACTTACCATTATTATCATCTGTAGTCCGTTTTTCATAAGATCAGACATAACACGTCAAAATTATTACCTATTATTATTTAGATTATTTAGATACACCTAAAATGGCTTAATTAGGCTTAATTAACAATTATAATTGTACACTAATTGAAGGGGGGGAAAGAAAAAATAAAAGAAAAAAAAGCCTTCCCTTTTTCCTTGGGGGAGGGGGGGGGGGTGGGGGTGTCCCCCTAGAATTTCCATTGGGCCAACATTGGGCAGCAATTTTGCCCCCCCCCCCCACTTGGACATTTTTCTACGGGCGCCCATGACCAGGTTTGAAACGCGATTTATTTTGGGTTTCAGCGATAATTCGGTTACCGCTGAGTGTACTAACGTGACTCCTCGTTACATGGCGATTTCTCGCCGTGAGTCACGTTAGACAAGTTTGGGGGCGTCCACCAGTGGAGAAGACGGAGTCTCCGCGCTCCTTGATGGTAGAGCGAAAAAGGAAAAGAAACCGGAAATGGTTTACCTGATGGTGAAAAAGAAATGATTTATAGTAAGCCAAAAGTGAATGAAGTAATCCAAGGTTGTAATTTGTTTTAAAATGATACACTGTTTACACATAAATGACCCGGAGCACAATAAAAACTAGTAATCCGCACACAATAACAAATAAAAAGGACTCGAAAATTGAAGTCTTGGTCACAAAAAAAAAAAAATAGAAAAAATAACAGAAAAGACCGATAGCCCAATCGGATTTTTGCTGAAGGAAAAAAATAAAATATATAGCAGACCGATTTCCCAATCGGATTTTAGCTGAAGGAACAAATAAAAAATAAAAAACGGACCGATATCCCAATCGAATTTTAGAAGAATAACAATAAAAAAAGAGACGACGGAACTCTAGCTACGAGAACAAATAAAGATAACTAACAGACCGATATCCCAATCGGCTCAATCGCACGTCCCAATCCCACGCAGACTGACTCTCCCGCAGATTTCCCACTGGC
>VMOF01000013.1:6128984-6183446 GCA_011764245.1 Trialeurodes vaporariorum
ATCGCCACCGATACAGAGGCTCTTTCTTAGCCATGGACCCCTCAGCTCTTCGATGGGAATTTTCTTGATGTATGTCCTCGGAGCTTTTCTACCATGGAATGTATCCTCCGCGGTTCTTAGCGTCATGGCCTTATTGACGTTCGTTGCAGCATTCAAGTTTTATGACACGCCCCAGTGGCTCGTGAAAAAAGGCCGCATCGGTGAGGCCCGATCCAGCCTCAAACGCATCGAGCATCCATCAAACGTTGAGGCCAGACTCAGGGAGATCCTGGATGCAGCGACGGAGAATCAAAAGCGGAAAGAGAATCCTAACGGTAAGAAAAGTTACGCCCTTTCTAAAAGGAAACGTCGGTCTGTCAGAAAGGGGGGGGGGGGGAATTTGGAGGCTCAACCCCCCCCCCCCCCCCCCACAATTTTGAAAAGAGACTTTAAATAAACTATAGGCAATATCCAACGAATTTCCCCAACAAATTGATAGGTCACAAGTACCATTTTTTTTTTTTTTTTTTTTTTTTTTTTTTTTTTTTTTTTTTTTTTTTTAAATTTGAAAAGACTGTCTCAGTTGAAAAGCACAAAGAATGGGGCTGTAGCAAACTTTTGCTATGTGAGATTGAAGAGTTGATTCTTGCACAAAAACCTGTAAAAATGAGGATGAGTACACTAAAAAACCAAAAAAATTCACTCTCAGAATCGGGCTCAATGGCGGAGAGACGCAGGTATCATTGGAGATTCCTATCTAAATGGAGCTGTTGCAAACTTTTGCTACAGGCTTATTAATAGTTGATTATGGGGTAATACCCTGTAAAAATAACGATTAGCGCACTAAAAAATCACGAAATCCACTCCTTAACTCAAAAAATGCTTTTAAACGCGAGACCGTAATGGCGGTCGCGGGCCGCGGTTTTCATTGGGTTTCCCTATCTTCAATCAGCGCCATCTACACGAGGTGTTCTCGCAACACCACACAAGAAGAAGAAGAAGCATACAATTGCCATAAGAAAACCGCGGCCAGCGACCGCCATTACGGTCTCGCATTTAAAAACATTTTGTGAGTTTAGGAGTGGATTTCGTGATTTTTTAGTGCGCTAATCGTTATTTTTACAGGGTATTACCCCCTATTCAACTGTTAATAAGCCTGTAGCAAAAGTTTGCAACAGCTCCATTGAGACATATCTCGGGGTTTCTGTAAAGAAAGTGGCACAATAGACAGGAATCTCCCATGATACCTGCATTGGCCCGCCATTACGAAATTGCAGTTATAGCAGTTACGTGAGTTTATTACTGAATTTTAGCCTTTCTAAGAGTGATTTTCGTGATTTTCGCTGGTTTTGACATTACATCGAACTTTTCATTTGTTGACTGCAAAAGTTTGCAAGAGCCCCATCGAAAATTGTAACTAATCCAGTGGAAAAAGGTTTTAAACGAAAGTGCAAGTATGTTTCAGAGTTGATATCTGGACACGGAATTCAAATAAAAGGAGAATTTTTGCGACGAATATATTCGACAACAACATTGCCAACCTACGCATGACAACAGTGAATGACACGAAACTGGATCGTGTTTTTTGAACTTTTTCGGTGTTTCCAGTCATCGATGGGATCAATTCGATTTTGAATTCAAATCCGGAGGTGAATTCGAAATCGAATTGATGCAATTGATGCCCTGGAAACACATCTAAAAAAACAATTGAGTTTCCTCGAATACGTAGTTACGTTCGTTGGTATTGTTTACGATATTCGATCGCGAAAATTCGCTTAAAACTATTCAGGTGAGAAAATTGAGCACATTTCTGTGATTTGTGTGAAACGCGATTTATTTTGGGTCTCAGCGATAATAATTTGGTTACCGCTGAGTGTACTAACGTGACTCCTCGTTACCGGTTACATGCGATTTCTCGCCGTGAGTCACGTTAGGCAAGTTTGGGGGCGTCCATCAGCGGAGAAGACGGAGTCTCCGCGCTCCTTGATGGTAGAGCAAAAAAGGGAAAAAGAAACCGGAAATGGTTTCCCTGATGGTGAAAAAGAAACGATCCATAGTAATAAAAAGGTAAATGAAGTAATCCAAGGTTGTAATTTGTTTTAAAATGATACACTGTTTACACATAAATGACCCGGAGCACAATAAAAACTAGTCATCCGCACACAATAACAAATAAAAAGGACTCGAAAATTGAAGTCTTGGTCACAAAAAAAATAGAAAAAATAACAGAAAAGACCGATAGCCCAATCGGATTTTTGCTGAAGGAAAAAATAAAAATATAGCAGACCGATATCCCAATCGGATTTTAGCTGAAGGAACAAATAAAAAATAAAAAACGGACCGATATCCCAATCGAATTTTAGAAGAAAAACAATAAAAAAAAAGAGACGGCGGAACTCTAGCTACGAGAACAAATAAAGATAACTAACAGACCGATATCCCAATCGGCTCAATCGCACGTCCCGATCCCACGCTGACTGACTCTCCCGCAGATTTCCCACTGGCGAGAAGTCCTGATCGTCCCGATCTCGGCGAGACCACGTGACTCGGGCAACCAATCGGGGAGCACCCCGTGGATGTCCGAGTCGGTTTCCCACAGAAATCGGGAAACCTCAGGAAAATTTTCTGGCGAGTCAGGACATCCGCGCGATCACGCGAAAACCGCGTCTGGCCGGATCCACCCGACGCCAACTTATGCAGACGTGCGCGTGAATCCAGACAGACGCGAAAGGCGGATTGTTACAGGATTTCAGCGAGATTACAGGAGAATACAGGATTGTTCGATCGGCGAAAAGCCCGAGATAAGACAATTATTAACTTAAGTACTAGTTATAGTAAAGAAATAAATCGGAAATATCACGGAGATGGAGAACAAACAATGGCTAAAATGCAAAATGTAACAGAAAAAATGAGAAAATTCACGAGGGAATAAAAGAGAACAAAAAAAAATCAAGAGGGCAAATGAGAATGTTGTGAGTACCGCCAAGGAAAGTATAAAAAAGTTGACTTTTACCCGGTTTGGGTGAATCTAGATGGGGAACAAAAATTTTTATTGCAGGTGAACAAAAGTAAACGGAATGCTAAATGGCCCTAGTAAAAATTTTTTGTTGACCACCAACAAAATTTTACTGGCACCAACAAAATTTTACTGACAGCCTGTAAAATTCTGTTGGTGCCAGTAGAATTTTGTTGGTGGTCAACAAAAATTTTGTTGGTGCCAATACTTTTTGTGACCGATCAGAAAAAATTGTGCTGGCAGCCAACAGAATATTTGATGGTCGGTCATAAAAACATTGGCGCCAACAGAGTTTTGTTGGTGCCAATACTTCTTGTGACCGACCATTAAAAATTTTCTGGCAGTCAACAGAATTTTTGATGATCGGTCACAAGAAGTATTGGCACCAACAAAAGTATGTTCGTGGCCAAATAAGTTTTGTTGATGACCAGAAAATAGCTTACGGATGAAAGGAACTTTGTTGGTTGCCTTTAAATTTTTTTAGTGCTGTCCGGTAAACTTTTTGTTATAACTCGAAAATATCATGATGTGGAACACACGGTTGCTAAGTACGTCTCAACTTACAGTCTAGGTTTTGACTTTCTCAAGTTTCACAAAACTAGAAGATGGCATGTTGACGGTTTAAAACGTCCAGGATTTTTACAAATTATTTACCCCCATTTAAAGCTAAAAACTGACTTTTCCATATAAATAAAGAATTAGAAATATAGTATTTAGACAACACGGACTTGAAAAAAGTACAATACTAAATAAAATTAATCCTATCTTTTGTTTTATTTTAATCAAGTGTGTATTGTAGAAACTGTATACAGTATATTTATTCTGACACATATGATACACCTGTGGATATATTTCACCTATGTAGGGATCGTACTATAGCGGGGAAAAAGAAACCTGGCCAGGATATGCAATATATGCAACACACACCTAATACATGAGTTGAATAGTATATACTGTGCATTGCGTATTGCATACCTTGGCCGTATTTCTTTGTATCCGCTTGTAAAATTTAAATGAATAATTTCCATATATGGAAATAAATGTGTTTTTTCGAACTAAACATTGAGACACTTTACAATTGACACCGCCGCACTTACAATAAGTTAAAGAAGCTTTTATTTGATATGCTGTATGATAAAAAAAGGGATCACTACCTAAACAACAAATACGGCACTTTAGTACTCTTTTTTTTAAATGTGTTTGGAAAACAGATATAACATCCTGGTAAAATGTTCCATGTGGATAATTTGATTTCCGTGACATTATATAGATTCAAAGACCGACCAAACTTCAAGTTCCACGACCGTTCAAAATTTGAAGAAAGGGAGACTGACTCTGTTACACCCGTAACAAATTGATTTTATCTTATCAAGTTTTTTAAATACCAAAAATCTGAATGCAGAATCAGATTTCCCCGACCAAAAATACCTTCCATTACCAATTTTCATGCAAATCAGACTTAAAGTAACCATATTCTCTTTTCACAAACTTATCTACCGGATTTTCGTTAGCCGCACATATCTAATCGGGGTGGTGTAACGGTTAGGTTATCGGACTTGGAGTCGGAAGGTCTCGGGTTCGAGTCCCAGCAGTGACCGCAAAATTTGGGAGCTTCCGTCCGATCGGCGGACGTCGGTGTACATCCGTACATGCCTGTGAGTGAAGTTTTACTTTTATTAATCCCCAATATTATCCTTAAAACCATTTTAACCAGTTATAACTTGTTGATTGTGATCAATAAAATTTTTAAAGGTGGACCAGCAGAATTCTGATGGTGGTCAACAAAAAAACTGAGAAATGGAACGCTGACCGGTCAACAAATTTGTTGGTCGCCAACAAAAATTTTGATGGCAACCATCAAATTTGTTGACCGGTCAGTGTTCCATTTCTCAGTATTTTTAATGACCGTCATAAAAAAATTTTTACTGGGGGGGGTACAGTTCAGAAGAACAGTCTGCGTTTTTGTTTGTGAAAATGGCAAGAAAATGAACGCGAACGCGAGAGTGATGGATGAAAACAGAAAAAAAACAGTACACGTTTTGGCTAAAAAAAAGATGTATGTTTTGTTGGATACTTTACCACTGGAGTGCTTGGTCTGGGGTGAAAAGGGTGGTAACCGTATTTTTGTTAAAAGCAACGGTGGTGGAGGGGGAGCGTCGGTTAGTCGTTGGACCTCGCTGTCTGACCCGTGTGAACAGCGGGCGACTTCTAGTTTGAGTTAGAGTCCCTATATGTAGAGAGTTGTAGTCTGTTCAGCGAGTTAAGAGCCATGGGCTGTCGAGCGAAAACGCATTATTTGACAACACTGCTGGGCATGCAAGAAAGATGTGCGACAAATTAAAAAAGGGTCTCTCATTGTCAGTTCATTCAGAGGCGAGTTAGGAAGATCCGTCCACGGACCATCTTTTGTTCAACGGCTACCGCTAACTTCATTGTTTTGTAACGTTTTCTTTAAATTCTGTGTTCTATCTGAATTTTCTTTCCGCGAATTTAAAGACAAATTATGACCACATATTAGATCTCAGCGAAATTTTTTCCTTGAGATTGACTCCAGTTTTCACGCAAATAGGCCAAGGTTTGTCTGTATAAACAGCTTGAACTCTGAATTTTCCTGAACTCATCATTCACCTTAATCTCGAGCTATTTGCTTGAAATTTGGAGTCAATCTCAAGGAAAAGTTGCGCTGAGATCGAATATGTGGTCATAATTTGTCTTTAAAGTCGCGGAAAGAAAATTCGGATAGGACACTGAATTTAAAGACAACGTTACAAAACAATGAAGTCAGCGGTAGCCGTTGAACAAAAGATGGTCCGAGGACGGATCGTTCAAACTCGCCTTTGAAGGAACTGACAGTAAGAGACCTTTTTAATTTGTCTCACATTTTTCTTAAATGCCCAGCAGTGTTGTCAAATAATGCGTTTTCGCTCGACAGCCCATGGCTCTTAACTCGCTGAACAGACTATAAGACAAGTGAAATCATGGGCGCCGCCATTGGATGCGATTTTGCACATTTGTTTACATTCTGAGGCCGTTGTTGTATTTTGCCCCATTGCAAAGATTACAGATCCGCTAAGTTTGTAACGATGTAATCTTTCCCTGCTTTTGTTGATCGACATGTATTAACGCTTTAAATGATTCTTTTGAGATTTATAGACTTCTTGTGGTGCATCATGATTAAATTAACAGATTCATCGCAAATTACCTCTTTTATCTGTAAAAGACCGATGGTAAACAAAATAAAAGTGCAAAATCGCATTCAATGGCGGCGTCCGTAGAGCCTAAAATTCATCGACCAATCAGAAGTTGACTACCCTCTTGTCTTAACTCTCTACATATAGGGACTCTAGTTTGAGTGGGGGGAGGCAGCTCGGGGTCTAAGACAATAGGGTTTAATGTGTCCTTTTTCGTTGCAATTATAGCACACAATGTCATCATTTCTTGGGGGACCTGAATTTTTAGGGTTTGTCTTATCATAATCATATATTGTCTCTCTCTAGATCTTTTTCTGGAAGTTTGTGCGGGGGATCGATCAGTTCTCTCGTACCGTCTATCAGTAGATGTATTTCTGTCTCTAGATCTGTTTCGATTACCTGGATAATACCTATCTGTAAAATTGTATCCATCTCTCGCACTGCTTCGATCTCTCGAACTATTTCGATTGCGTGACTCATATCGATCTTCCGAAGTGCTGATCTCTCGGAGTTATCTGATCCCGGGCAGTATATCGGTCTCTCGAACTATTTCGATTGTTCGACTCATATCGAAGTTTTTCTCTGACAAATCAAAATATTACACATAGCCACAAACGTCTATATCGTCGATCGTATTGAGGTTTTCTAGATTCTCTAAATATCTACTTCCCTCAAAGGTTCGTTTAATGTAGATTGGGAAGTTTTTGTGCTCTCGGGTCGTGCTGAATCTAGACACTAATCGTAACTTAGGTACTAAATGAACATGTTTATATTTACAGGTTTTTTGGGGGGAGCGGTTAAAGCTTTTTGAGGGGGGAAAGAAAAATAAATAAACAAAAAAAATAAATAAATAAAAAATAAAAAAATAAATAAAAAAAATAAATTTAAATAAATAGGTCCAATAAATCAGTCTATGCGGGGAAAATTGGCTCCGGAATATTTCGATATTGTCAAGTTTTGTTTCGAAGTTTTTCTCTGACAAATCGAAAGAACCTTATTAAAAATGAGCCATTTTGGCCCTGGGGAATTTGTTTTGGATCATTTTTCCCAATGAATAGAGCATCGTTTCGCGGTTCTAAAGCTGGGGTTGTTTTTGTCTTAGCCCCCTCTAGGAGCGGGGGGGGAGGGGGTCAAAGTTGAAACCTATTTTCGTCCATACTTTTTATAAAATTAAGCTACGACTCTCAACTTTAAATCAAAATTTCAGCGAAAAAAGGGCTTTCTTTTGATGTATATAATGATGTTTTATTTTAAATTTTTTTAAGGTAAAAATCGCAATTTTTTTTTTTTTTAAAAACCCCAAAATTTTTAAAATTTGCAATTTTTAAAGATGAATACCATCTTTGATTTTTTTCAAAAACTATTGAAAAGAAAGCCCTTCCTTTGTTCTTTTAAATGACGCAAAGTTCATTTGTCGGCAATAAATACTCTTGGAGATATGATCGGTAAAAGTTGGCAAGGTCGCGGAAATTCTTGAAATTTGCGCGCTCCTATAGTGTTCCTATTTTGCGCCTTCTTACGTACAGTCACGGAAGTTGAAAACGAGCTTATGCAAGTTGTCAGAATGACTTCTGCGAAAGGGGGGGGGGTATTTTGGGTGGCGTAGGGGCATAATTATCGATGGAAATCGTTATGCAGCGTTGCCAAATGTTGTCAAAACTAACATAATTATGTGTAGGAATACATATACAAAGTTGGATGGAATAGTCGGAATTTATGTTCTAAATTTTTCCCAACACAGCTGAGAATATGGTTAGTGGTAAACTGATGGATGAGAGATTTTGTAAGCACTATGTATCTCTTGCCTGACAGTCGCCTTGCACAAGCAGCTTCAAAATTCATCGGCTCCGCTTATCTCCGCTAACTCACCTAAGTATAAATGGGATGACATCTGATAAAAGTACTATTTTTAAATCACAATGTAATGCACCGAATTGATACCGATGACATAAATTCCGACTATTCCATCCAACTTTATGTATGTACTCCTACACATAACGTATGTTAGTTTGTCATTTGGCAACGCTGCATACCGATTTCCATCGATAATTATGCCCCTACGCCACCCAAAATACCCACCCCCCTTGCGCAGAAGTCATTCTGACAACTTGCATAAGCTCGTTTTCAACTTCCGTGACTGTACGTAAGAAGGCGCAAAATAGGAACACTATAGGAGCGCGCAAATTTCAAGAATTTCCGCGACCTTCCCAACTTTGACCGATCATATCTCCAAGAGTATTCATTGCCGACAATGAACTTTGCGTCATTTAAAAGAAAAAAGGGAAAGGGCTTTCTTTTCAATAGTTTTTGAAAAAAATCAAAGATGGTATTCATCTTTAAAAATTGAAAATTTTTAAAAAATTTTTGGGTTTGAAAAAAACAAAAAATTGCGATTTTTACCTTAAAAATTAAGATAAATACATCATCATATACATCAAAAGAAAGCTCTTTTTACGCTGAACATTTTGATTTAAAGTTGAGAGTCGTAGCTTAATTTGATAAAAAGTTATGGACGAAAATAGGTTTCAACTTTGACCCCCTCCCCCGCCGCTCCTAGAGGGGCTAAGAAAAAAAACAACCCCGCTTTAGAACCGCGAAACGATGCTCTATTCATTGGAAGAATGATCCAAAACAAATTCCTCAGGGCCAAAATGGCTCATTTTGAATACGTTCTTTGCAAAAAGCCAAAAACGCCGATATCGTCGATCGTATTGAGGTTTTCTAGATTCTCTAAAATATTTATTTCCCCTCAAAGGTTCGTTTAATGTAGATTTGAACGCGGGTTTTTTTTTGTGGCACTAAACGTCTTTCGATGATTTTTTGTTTCAAAATCTGCTTCTCCATTTTCTAGGCTTCGGAAAATTTCACGTTTGCCATAAGGCTTACCAAAAATCAGGAAGCGATCGGTGGGCCATCGGATCCTTGCTGTAAGTCGTGACAAATATTGAGATCAGGTTGCGATGATTGCAGATGAAACGGCGAGTCTCAAATGGCACGATCGTTGCACTAAGATTTTAGTTTCAATGATTGCAGCCACAAAGGCCTGGAACAATAATAGGTCTGTTGCATACTTTTGCTACAAAAAATAGAACCTTGATTATATGAAAATTTGGCGAAAATAACGATGCGCACTTTAAAAACGTTCAAAATCCATTCATTAACTCAGAAATCACTTTCAATTTCAAACAGCCCGCGCTACACTAGACACTATTTGCACCGGTATACTATACTACATAGACAGAATTACCGTGCACAAGTAAACAACATCGTAACTACAAAACAGAGCTGCCTTTTTTGGTATATCAATGCTATTTTTCTATTCCCCCGATGATTCCCCCGGGTTTGAAAAAAGATTACACAGTTCAGTTCTGTGTATGACTGTAATGCACGAGAATACTCTGATCTGTAATCTTTCCTTAATGGGAGGAAACCCCCGTTACTTAATTAAAATATCCGCAAGTTTTTTAAAGTAAAGCGACTCAAACCCGGTTGAGAAAAGATTACACATGCAAGTTTTTTTTAGTTCATTACGTAATACTCTGAACTGAACTGTGTAATCTTTTCTAAACCGGTAAAATCATCGGTGAATAGAAAAATAGCATTGATTATACGCAAAACGGCAGCCCTGCTACAAAATGATGGAATTTCTTTTTTAATACGTGAAATATAAGCTGCTTTTTGCTGTCGGGTTCTTTTCGGTTTATCGCAAAGATTACAAAAAAATATAAGAAATGTACCCCCTCTAAACAAAACTTCCAATGTTTGTTTTTTCTGTTGATGTTTACATAAACGAGATGGTTCCTTTTTTTGTAGTTTAAGTCGGTGATATAGTGTCTAGTGTAGCGCGGGTTGTTAGAAATGGAGGGTATTTCTGAGATAATGAGTGGATTTTAAAATTTTTTAATGGGGCGCTTGTTATTTTCGCCGAGTTTTACGATAAAAAAATGAGTTACATTGATGTAGCAAAAGAACGCAACAGACCCATTCCCCTGCTCTTCTAAAAACCCCTCGATTGTTGTTCCTTGACCTACGCCAAGGGGGCTTGACGAGCCCCCTCCATCCTACCCCAAAAACTGTTGTTCGTTTATTTGGTGTTTTTGGGTTGGATAAAAGAAATTTTGGTGCTGGTGGTAATTTTTTGTGAAGTTATTGTCGGTAACTGGTAAATGCCTCAGCTTGTCGACGCGAGGGCACTATGTTCGATTTGGCCGAATTAGCTAGACAAAAATCCATTTATCGGAAAAAAGCCCAAAACTATGTTTTCCCTATGTTTTTTGGGTAAAAGGATTCTGAAAATGATGTTTTTTTTTTCAAAATTTTTTCCACCCAAAAATGGCGGATTCTAAAATATCTCTAATAGTGTAACTATTTTACAAAATTTCCGTCAAAACGATTATTACTGTCTCAAAGGGGTTCAAAAAGTCAAGTTTTTACCCCAAAGTTTCTCCCAGTCTGCAGAAGCGCGTGAAAGATGAGTACAGTACAAAAAGGTTGGATGTGGGGGGAGGGGGAGTTAAAAACCCTGTCTGGCGTTCCATCCTAATTAAATTTGATAAACCAATTGTTTTTCCCTCATTTAATCTCTGCAATTAATCGATATTAAGGGGGAAAATTATTATTGATCGACGATCAATTATGTTAGAAAAGGAGCAAAATTATGATGGCAAAAATCGCTGACTACGTGGCTTTTTTCCATTACCGCGAACCTGATCTGAAATACGAAAAAAATAGCACGTAGTGTGCAATCTGGCAACGATGCAGTTCGTCCATATAAACCCACAAAAAAGATCGAGCTTTTGGGTTTTTGGGTTTGAACACCTTCGTATTCGACCTTCTACGGGGGTTTAAATGGAAAAAATGCCACGTTGCCAAATTGCCCCCTTTTCCCGACACTGGAAAAAAAGGGTTTTAATTTGTATAGCAATTTGGCAACAATGGATTTTCCTCTTTTAAAAGCTATGAAAATTTAATCTATACTTGGGAGAAAAATCAATAAGAGGCGAAAAAAGGATGGCTAAATCGTTGACTGCGTCGCATTTTAATTATCGTGAAACTGATCTAAAATCAAATATAAAAGCAGCGTAGCGTGAAATCTGGCAACGATGCATTTTCGTCCATATAAACCCACAAGAAAGATGGGCTCTTGGGTTTTCGGTGAACACCTTAAAATTCCCGACCATCTACGTGGGTTTAAATGGACAAAATGCCACGTTGCCAAATTGCACGCTTCGACACTGGAAACAAAGGTTTTAATTTGTATAGAAATTTTGGGGCAACAACGGATTTCCTCATTCAAAACTTTGAAAATTAATCGATACATAAGGGGGAAAATTAATATTTCATCGATCATTGATCGGGGGGTTTCATGTTTGAGAAAAAGCGAAAATATTTTTTGGGGTAAATCGCTGATTCGCCTTTTTTTTGCACAAAATTGGTATTTCGTAGAACGTTTTTGAAACGAAAAAAATTGATTACTCGAAAGGCTAGCAAAACTAGCAGCTGCTATATGCCAAAAGTCGATGACTGAGAGGGTTTGGGAACACTATTTTGGCACAATTAGAACGCGACTCAACGCGACACGAGACTTATGAGCACATTTTTTTCAAGAAAACTTGCAATTTTTTTAGTGAAAATTTTAACCCTTTTTTTAAAAAAACTTTTCCCCAAACCCAAAAAATCCCCTTTTTTTTAAAAACAGCCATGAAAAAGTACGTCACTTACCCTCAAAAATGAGGATCATCTTCATTGAATTTTTTAAAGAATTAGCCGCTTTAAAACCCCAGTGTTTACAATCATGTCGTGTTTACAGTTGTAAAAACACGGATTAAACCTACCTCAGAAGTTGGAGCTTGCGCGCTGCATAAAAGATGCTTGTAATTCGCTTATCAGTGCCCTTTGGATTAAAATATTTTAAAAGGCACACTCTCTAAGTTGTAATGTATCAACCTGTATTGCCGAATCTCGATTTTCCAAACCTCAAATTTTTGATTTATGTCCAGCTAATTTTTTGGGCCCAAAACGAACTAGTGCGACGCCCCCGTTCGGTCTTGCCAAAAAATGCGCGACGTTTGGCTGGTTGTTTTGCTGCTGCTCTGGTTCACATATTGGTGACTAGAAAAGAAATAAAGAAGTTAAATTTCCGGCAAGATTTTTTTTTGGGGAAATTTTTTTAAAAACTGCAAAAAAAAAAGGGTTTTAAAATTTTTTTTTTTTTTTTTTTTTTTTTTTTCGGAAAAAAAATTTTTAAAAAAATTTTTTCCCGGAATTGGAAGTGTTTGGGAAATTTTTCTACCCTTAAAATAGGGATTTGGGGTTTTCCCTGGTTAAAAATTTGGGGTTTGGAAAAAAAAATAAAACGGAAATTTTTTTTTTTAAACCCCAAAAAAAATGCTTTTTAAAGGGGAGAAAAACCCGAATGGGCTTTGGGAAATTTTTTAAGCTTTTTTTTGTTGGGGGGAATACCCCTGTTAAGATTGGCCAAAAATTGAAATAAAACCCAAAAAGCAAAAAAACGGCCCCCTTCCGGGCCAAGGCCGCGGGTTTTCTTTTGGAATTTAAGTTTTTTCGTGTTTTTTTGCGGCTAACCTTTTTTAAGGGTATTAAAAAAAAACCCAAAAACAAAATTAAATCCCAAAACAAAAAAACAACGCTTTTAAACAGGGGAAAAACCCCCTAAACAAATAAATAAGCCTGTAGCAAAATTTTTCAAAAGCTCCATTTGGGAAAAAGACTGAAAACGCCCAGGAAGGTAGTTGAAGAATGAACAAATACGATTTAAATGCGGAACTTGCGTTTTTTTCCTCTTTCAAAATGGAACCCTTTCGGGCAGTGGCGTACGCAGGGGGGGGGGGGAAGGGGGGTAAAGCCCCCCCCCCCCTACCTCCGATTTTTGGGGGTGGAGGGGAAGGAGGGGGGCCCTTTTTAGTCAAACGCTCATCAGTGCGAGCTCCTCCCAAGAAAAATCCTGTGTACGCCACTGCTTTCGGGTCGCATTTCCCTGCTCTCTCCCTTCGTTTTCTGTTGATTTTTCTTTCAGGTGTCGTGCATCTGTAAATGCGAGGTACAAATTAAAGTAGGGCCAATATTTTTCCTTCAATTGCCCCCGAAAGCGCATGCCACATTAGTTTTCCTTCGTGAGCGTTTGCGGTGGGGGTGGGGGGGGGGGGGGGTGAATACGGTGAATACAGCGTCTCAAAATACGGTGAATTTCTGTTCTGAACACATTTTCATCAATTTCTAATTCAAATTTCATCAGTATAAAAGCTAAAAATGCCGAAAGTTTCCTCAAAGCTGGGCAGCAGTGAAGGTGGTTCCATGAAGATGTAAACAAGAGGCGCGCCTCCAGGCTTCATAGACCCTTCTTCTTCTTCACTTTTCAGCAGCCAATCAGAGATGGAACCTCGTATGGCGAGACTCTTTCATACATAGGGACTCTAGTTACGATGTTGTTTACTTATGCACGGTGGTTCCGTCTATGCAGTAGTATACCGGTGCAAATAGTGTCTGGTGTAGCGCGGGCTGTTTGAAATTGAAGTGATTTCCTGAGTTAATGAGTAGATTTTTTAACGTTTTTAATGCGCGTATCGTTGTTTTTCCCCCGAATTTTTTCATAAGAATCAAGGTTCTATTTTGCTGTAGCAAAAGTATGCAACAGACCCATTGGGGATAAATAAGTGGAACACACGGGGTAAACATCAAATATTACCATAAACATAACGCTGAAAAAAAGATACATGGAATGGGGTAGGGGCCCAAAGAAAAAAGATCGAAGGAGGAACAAACCAAAAAAAAGCACTGAAAAAAGAGAGAGAGGGAGAGAGAGAGAGAGAGAAAAGAGAGAGAGAGAAAAAGAGAGAAGAGAGAGAGAGAGAGAGAAGAGAGAGAGAGAGAGGGGAGAGAGAGGAGAGAGAGGAGAGAGGAGGAGGGGAGAGAAAGAGAGGAGAGAGAGGAGAGAGAGAGAAGGGGAGGGAGAGGGGAGAGAGAGAGAGAGAGAGAGAGAGAGAGAGAGAGAGAGAGAGAGAGAGAGAGAGGGGGAAACACAAAAAAATACTCGGCCGTGACTCTGTGGTCGAGGGTGACAGAGAATATTTACAGTGCAAAACGCTCATTATGCATCATCAAAGTCGGGAAAACTGATCGTTGCAGTGGCGGCTCGTGCAATTCGGCAACAGTTTTATCCGTCCATTTGATTTTGTGTAAAACAATCGATTCGAAAGTGAAGCAGCGCTTCATCAGCAATCGATTGTTTAAAAATAGATTCAAATGGAGCGAAGACATTGTTGCCAAATTGCACGAGCCGCAACTGGATCGTTGACCTAGTTAAATGCGTGGGAGTCATCGCTCAATCAGCTGTTGGTTATTCAGGGAAAAAAATGACGTGGGGGTCCTCGGAACACTTGGTTCGATAAAGAAAACAAAACGGAAAGAAGACACCCCCGAATGGGGCTGTTGCACACTTCGGCTACAACGTTTTAAAGTTTCTATTCCTATGTAAAAAGCCGAGAAAATAACAATGACAGCATTAGAAAACACTAAAATTCAGTATTAAACTCACAAATTGCGAAAAACACTAGACACTATTCACCCCTGTATCTTTCCACCACGTGCACGATATTTCGCGAAATTTGCGCGGCACATTCAAATAATCACGGCCGGCGGTCATCACAGCTGACTTCATAAACAAATAAAAGTAAATACTGACGGGGTCTGCTCGAATTCTTACGTTCCAAAATCCTCAATTCCTCACAAAAGGTTGTGAAAGGTACGGAAATCGATATTTTTGTCGAAAACTTATCAAAATGAAACATAACTCACAGGAGTTCCAAGGATGATTCCAACTTTGATCATCATGCTTGGAACTCCTGTGCGTTATTTTTTCATTTTGATAAGTTTTCGACACAAATGTCGGTCTCCGTACCTTCCACAACTTTTGTGAGGAATTTAGGATATTGGAAAGTATACGAATTCGAACAGACACCGTCAGTGTTTACTGTTTATTCGTTTATGAAGTCAGCTGTGATGACAGCGGCCGTGTTTATTTGAATGTGCCGCGCTAATTTTTGCGAAATATCGTGCACGTGGTGGAAAGATACAGGGGGGAATAGTGTCTAGTGTTTTTCGCAATTTGTGAGTTTAAAACTGAATTTTAGTGTTTTCTGATGCTGCCATTGTTATTTTCTCGGCTATTTACATAGGAATAGAAACTTTTAAAAAGTTGTAGCCCAGGGCCGGATTTAATGCGGGGCGACCGGGGGGCGCGCCCCGGGGGCCCCCCCCCAAAGCAGGTCCTTTTTTATTTGGTATTGATGGTTGATGAACTTCCTTTTTCTATCATTACAATACTGTAACAGTCCGGCAATGTTGGAAGTGAAGCTTTTGGTAAAATAACCATTAAAAAAAAAGAAGAAACATTAAAAATTATTAATGGAACTGTAAAAAGCTATTAACGTTTTTTTTTTATCAGGGTAATAATTTTCTTCTGCTACTCGATATGCCTTTAAAAGCAGGGAATTAATAATATTTATTCCTAAGATTTACCGGGAGGAGGGCCCCCACCACAGGTCCGCCGCCCCGGGGCCCCCTGCAACATAAATCCGGCCCTGTTGTAGCCGAAGTGTGCAACAGACCCATTACTTAGGCGTTTAAAGAATAAATTACTGAAGGCATGCGTGACGAAACGCAAGGAAACTGAATAAAATGGGCTCTATTTTAAAAGACTAATTATCGATCGGGCAGATCGATTGATCTAGCTCAAAAAATTCAACGGGATGAGCGTCGATTTAAGGTGATTCTGTGGCAAACCCCCGGGAAAATTTTAATCCGATAGATCGTGTTACATGTCGCTGGCTCCGAAAATAGCCGTTCTTTGACGGTTTTTGGCTTTTTTCTCCGGACAGACGAATAATAACAAAAATCGGACTGTCAGCCCCTGCTAATTTTTTACTTGATTTTTTGAGCCATAAACGGGCCGAATTGGTTCTAAATTAAAGGCGTAACTATGCAAAGAAAAAATCATGTGTAATTTGGAGTTGTATCAATAAAGATTACAGGTGAAACCGAAACCTGTAATCTTTGCAGATACAACTCCAATTTGAATTACACATGACTTTTTCTTTGCATAGTGACGCCTTTTTTCTGAACTAATTTGGCCAGTTTTTAGCTTGACAAATCATGCAAAGAATTTAGCAGGTGCTGACAGTCCGATTTTTTTGTTATTATTCGTCTGTCCGGGGGGAAACAAAAACCAAAAAACCGTAAAAAGAACGGCTATTTTCGGTCTTTCGGAGCCAGTGACAAGTAACGCCATCTATCGGATTGAAATTTTCGGGAGTTTGCCATGGAATCCCCTTTAAAGACTAATTATCGATCAGGAAGATCGATTAATCTAGCTCAAAATAATTCAATGGGGTGAGCGTCGATTTAACTCAGTCGCATTCACAACGGATAGAATAAAAATCTGAGAGGGGTTCGAAAAGAACTATAAAAAAATAAATCGGTTCAAAAAAAAATTTGTCACGCCATTATACTCTGTTCAGGATACGATGAAACTTTGCGAGTCAGGTAGAAACGCTCTACTTTGCTACGTACCCCTTTTGAGTTGTACAGCCATTGTGCTCACTCGGACTCTTTTCGACTGGACCCTTCTTCGGGAAGAGGCTTCTGGGGCAATACCGAGAATCGGCTGACTATGATTTTCTGTGCAAAAGTCAAATTAGAAAGGGCCCACAGATACGACAAAATTGATGAAATTTACGCCCAAAGGGCCATAACTCGTCAAAATCAGTCGAAATTGTCTCCTCATTATCCTCAGACACTTTTTTTTTTTAAGAATTCGATTGAGGTACGCTCATAAACGGAATTCTCAAAAAATAAATCTTCGAAGATGATGAGGTGTCAACTTCGATTAATTTTGACAAGTTATGGCCCTTTGGGCATAAATTTCATCCATTTCGTCGTATCTGTGACCTTTTCTGATTTGACTTTTGCACAGATAACATTCATGGTCAGCCGATTCACAGAATTGCCTCTTCTTGAAGAAGAGTCCAGTCAAAAAAGAGCCCGAGTGAGAACAATGGCTATACAACTCAAAATGCCGCGTTGCAAAGTAGTGCGTTTCTCCCTGACTCGCAAAGTTTCATCGTATCCTGAACAGAGTATAAGATGCTATATGTCAACAGCAAAATTTCGCTAGATAAAAATAAGATTTTGGTCATCAAAATGGTACCTATGTGGGTGTTTAGAAACAGGGAAATTTTTTCAACTACCCGGGACGCTTCCACCGGGTTTCATGGGCCCCCGCAAGGGGGAGGGGGGAAAGGGGGGGGGGAGCCCCCCCTGGAATTCAAAACATTCAAAATTTCAAAAATAAAATGAAAGGACCAAAAAAAAATGAAATATAAATCTAACGAGAAATATAATTGACGAACTTTGTTATTAGTTTATGTTGTGATTTTAACTCACTTTTTGCAAGGAATAGTAGAACTGTACATTGACTTACCATCGTGGCGGCTCGTGGAATTTGGCAACAGTGTACTCCTCCCATTTAATCAATGCAAAATAATCGATTCCCCCGGAGGCTGTCAGCCTCCGCAAGAATCGATTCTTTTACCTAAGTTTAAATGTAAAACTTGCAGGGTTTGCCAAATCGCACGAGCCGCCACTGCTTACCATTATTATCATCTGTTGTTTTTTCATAAGATCAGACATAACACGTCAAAATTATTACCTATTAATTTAGATTATTTAGATACACCTAAAATGCTTTAAAAATTGTACACTAATTAAGGGGGGGGGGGGAAGAAAAAAAAAGAGAAAAAAAGCCTTCCCTTTTTCCTTGGGGGGGGGGGGGGGGGGGGGGGTCCCCCTAGACCTTCCATTGGGCCAACATTGGGCAACAATTTTGCCCCCCCCCCCACTTGGACATTTTTTTCGGGCGCCCATGACCAGGTTTGAAACGCGATTTATTTTGGGTTTCGGTATGATTTGGGTTGCGATAATTCGGTTACCGCTGAGTGTACTAACGGCTCCTCGTTACATGGCGATTTCTCGCCGTGAGTCACGTTAGACAAGTTTGGGGGCGTCCACCAGCGGAGAAGACGGAGTCTCCGCGCTCCTGATGGTAGAGCGAAAAAAAAAAAAAACCGGAAATGGTTTACCTGATGGTGAAAAAAAAATGATTCATAGTAATCCAAAAGTGAATGAAGTAACCAGGGTTTTAAATTTTTTTTAAAATGATACACTGTTTACACTAAATGACCCGGAGCACAATAAAAACTAGTCATCCCACACAATAACAAAAAAAAGGGCACAAAATTGAAGTCTTGGTCACAAAAAAAAAAAAAAGAAAAAATAACAGAAAAGACCGATAGCCCAATCGGATTTTTTTCTGAAGGAAAAAAAAAAAATATAAGCAGACCGATATCCCAATCGGTTTTAGCTGAAGGAACAAATAAAAAAAAAAAACGGACCGATATCCCAATCGAATTTTTGAAGAAAAAAAAAAAAAAAAAGACGGCGGAACTCTAGCTACGAGAACAAATAAAGATAACTAACTGACCGATATCCCAATCGGCTCAATCGCACGTCCCGATCCCACGCTGACTGACTCTCCCGCAGATTTCCCACTGCAGTGGCGAGAAGTCCTGATCGTCCCGATCTCGGCGAGACCACGTGACTCGGGCAACCAATCGGGGAGCACCCCGTGGATGTCCGAGTCGGTTTCCCACAGAAATCGGGAAACCTCAGGAAAATCGACCTCAGGCGAGTCAGGACATCCGCGCGATCACGCGAAAACCGCGTCTGGCCGGATCCACCCGACGCCAACTTACGCTGACGTGCGCGTGAATCCAGACAGACGCCAAAGGCGGATCCAGCAATCTGGCAACTGTGGATTCTTCATATTTAAATGTATGAAGAACAATCGATTAGCAGAAGGCCCATAGCCCCCTCAAGAATCGATTGTTTCTCATACATTCAAATGGAAAGAATCCAGGCTTGCCAAATTGCTGGATCTGTCCATGACAGACGCTGAAGTGGTCGGGCTACATCCTCGCGCTGAAATTATCCTGGCGAATGATTGAAAAATCTATGGATCTTTTATTTTCGTTACATGCGTCAGTTTCTTTATCGAGCAAATCCTTCCAGAAGAAACAGTTATTTCGATTTCTGTGTCCAGATAGCCACTCTAAAATACTTGCACTTTCGATTAAAACCAATTTCAAATGTATTTGTCACAATTTTTTTCTTAAAAATTTGAAGGTTAAAAAAAGTGAGGCAAACAAACCGAGCCTGTGATGCACTCGTATAAAACGTCCATAAGAGATGTCGGTCATGGCTGCCTCCACATAACGTCCACAAATCCTCTCTATCGCTATAGCTCATTGGAATACCCCACGAAAAGTTTCTCACGTCAAAATTAATCTATAGGGGGGCCCCCTTATATTCTGATGGGAGACCCCTGACCCTCTTTTAATATTCTGGAAGAGACCCCTAGACCCCCTGATAATATTCTGGGGGAGACCGCCAGACTCTTCCAAATTAAGCGGTTAGTTTTCCACTTTTACAGTATCCTAGTTTCAGAATTTCGCTTCCTTATCAAAATTCTAACAGCTCTTTTCGAAATATTCAAATTTTCCCTTTGTTTATTTATTTCCCCTCCCCCCCCCCCATGATTTTAATGAAACCAGTAGTGTAGCGTGCAATTTGACAACGTTGAATGGGGCAGTTGCAAGGGTCTGAAATTTGTGTTTTTTATAAAGAAAATGAAAGTATTTGATGAGCTGAGAACAAAGATACCTTTGGTTTCTAATTTATACCATTGTTCCGAAGATGAGATTTTGGCCCAAAATACATTGTTTTAAATGGGAAAGGAGCTGTTGCAAACTTTTGCTACAGGTTTTTTAATAGTTAAATGTGGGGTATTACCCTGTAAAAATAACGATTAGCACACTAAAAAATCGCGAAATCCACTCCTAAACTCACAAAATTCTTTTAAACGCGAGACCGTAATGGCGGCCGGGGGCCCCGGTTTTCATTGGGGTTCCCTATCTTCAAGCAGCGCCACTACACGAGGGGTTCTCGCAACATCACACAAGAAGAAGAAGAAGCATACAATTGCCATAAGAAAACCGTGGCCTCGGCCGCCATTAAGGTCTCGTGTTTAAAAGCATTTTGTGAGTTTAGGGAGTGGATTTCGTGATTTTTTAGCGCGCTAATCGTTATTTTTGCAGGGGATTGACCCATTATCAACTATTGATAAGCCTGTAGCAAAAGTTTGCAAAAGCTCCATTCTGTGTAGTGACGTCACTAAGCACACGATTTTTTACAACTCAAAGACAAATAGAGACCCGCACAAAGCTTGCGACGGGTGTCCACTTTACGGGGGTTAAATTTTTGGTCGGAACTCATCAAAACAACAGCCAACAGTCGCCTACTGTTGACTGATGAGCGTCTGGTTTGCATTCGACAAGCAAAACCTGCTTCCGTTTCCGGGACCGCGGACCAATCACAGCCTTTTGTTGAGCCACCACTCAACAGTAGGCGACTGTTTATCGTTGCAGCCGGTGACTCCCGAACAAAACTGTGACCGCTGAACTTGCTTCACTTTTCTAACACGGGGAGCAAACGGTGTGCTGGGTCTCTATTTGTCTCTGCAACTTTACGCGTATGTTTCTTTAAAATGGGACACTGAGGAAAAACCAAAGGCATCGTTGTTCTCAGCTCATCGAGTGCTCTCTTTTTCTTTTACAAAGCACACAATTTCAGACCCTTGCAACTGCCCCTTGTGTACTCTTCCTTACATAGGTTCACATTTTGTCATGCTGCTAGCAATCTTTTTTTTTTTTTTTTTTAGTGCAGCTTCTCTATTGATAAACCCGGTTGTTTTTCAGGCGCCCGGGTCCATCTTCGAACCGACCGTCTGGAAACCGTTGCTGATGATCGCGGGTATAGCCCTACTGCAAAACTGGTGCGGCTTCTACATCCTATGTTACTACACCGTCAATTTTGTGATGGGAAATTTTAAACTTCTTTCGACCCTCATCGACTGTCCATATTTCTTGGAGCAATCAGAATTGTGTCTACGGCAATTGCTTCCTACCTCAACAGGCGGACAGGACGGAGGACCATGGGCGCTATTTCCGGTTTCAGCTCCGCCGTTTTCCTTCTCATAATCTTTGCTTATCTCCAACTAAAGCATGTAAAACCCGAGTTTGCAAAGGATTATTCGTGGATTCCGGCTTGCTCTTTGGGCATGTTCATGCTAGCATCAGGTAAGCAGAAAAAAGAATTAAGATAGCAAGCGATTTATGAATACACGGGCGGGCTACTATCGGGCCAAGGGGGCCTGGCCACCCGCACCCCTAGAAAATTCGTCATTGAAAAAAATACAGTAGATAAGAATTAAAAAACAAAAAACAAACAAAAACAAACCTGATAACGAGGTATAAACACTGTTTAGGAATGTAGGAAAACGCACGAAACTGATTGGTGAGAAAGTTTCGGCTCAAATCGGAGCCATTTTCAATTCAATTACACGGAAAAAAAAGTGAGGGGGTGGGTAAACGTACCGGGGTGAACGGCCGGCGGGTACCGTGTCCATAATGCACGTGCACCCTGACCGCGAGAGCGGTTACCGCGCCCGCTCCGAAAAATAGGCACGGACATCCCAATCATAACGCAGCGGTGACAATAGTAACCGCTCCAAGCGGGCAGTATATCCGTCCTCCAGGGGCGTCCGTACCATCCGGCGGTGGATGTCTAGCCAGAAGAAAATTCTTCTCTGCGGTCGAACAAAGATGCCTCGAGTAATGGGGACAGTCCAAAGGATTTCCAAGAACCGACAGACTCAACAATTAACACACGCCCGGTACAAATTGCGAACGGTAAAAAAATACAAAAAAACGGACGAAATTTTCGCCCTAAAGGGCCAAAACTCGGCAAAAGTAGTCGACTTTGAATTTAGATGACTCTCATACATTCGATATTACACGAAATACCCTAAATTTTAAATTTCGGACTGAAAAATACGAATTTCTGAGAGTCATCAATATTCAAAGTCGACTACTTTTGCCGATTTTTGGTTCTTTAGGGGCGAAAATTTTGTCCGTTTTTTCGTATTTTTGACCGTTCGCCTTTTTTACTGGACGTGTGTAAATTTTTGAGTCTGTCGATTCTTGGAAATCCTCCGTGCCAAGAGAGAAGTCGGAAGAACGACGGCCTCTGCGAAGGGTTGGAGTCGCCGGTATAGCCGCACTGTTGCTAAATAGTCCCTCTCGAAATCACTCCGTATAAGTTGCGCTTTTCCCTTAAGAATGATTTTTCGTTAACAAATGAGTACAATGTAAAATGAGTGCTTTCAGGCTCATGATTGATTGATTGCTTCTGAGCAAGGAAAATAAGTTCTACATTAATTTAATTGCTCGAAAAATGGCATTCAAAAAAATTTTCCTACCGCTTACAGAGAATTTCGTCTCATGGCCTTTTTAAGCTGACTCACAAGTTTTTGGAGATGAGGACGAAGTATCAAATTTAGAGGGCCCAAGGAATCTCAGCAATTTTGTTGACTGGGAGAGGGGGGGGGGGAAAAAGGTACATTTTGGTATTTTAGGATACCGTAATATACTCTAGGTTGCGTTTTTGGACGTATCAAGGGCGGCTCCCGCCACTTATGATACCATTGGATCAAAACAAACTAATGGTAGAGGGAGTTTCAGAAGTGTAGGCGCAGCTAGACTGATAATCTTTGGAATTTGTCATCATTATTTCTAAAAAACTCAATAAAAATGAATGACTATTACTCACTTTTTCCCAAAACTTTAAAAGCAAAAAAATAAAGTCAGAGCCAATAGTTATGTTTCATTAGAACGAATTATAGTTGAAAATTCTCCAAAGATCACGGTCTAGGTGCGCCTACACTTCTGAAACGAGCTCTAGTCAGTATGACTGAACAAAAAAAAAAAAAAAAAAAAAAAAAATTAACATTGTACCCCTCCCCCCCGTGTAGCTTCAAAAGTTGTATGACATATCTCGCAAAAAATTTTTTCTTTCTTCAAAACAACTTATCGTAGCCTGAATCAAGTTTACTTTAATCCAAATTTGTCCTAAAAACACAAAAAATAATAAACAAAAAATGATTAATATGCTTCAACAATGATTAATATGCTCGCATAAATGTAAAAAGTGAAGGCGAGCAATAGACATAAAAGGGAAATGTGGATGCGTTATTTGACAATTCAAACAGACCGCCAAAACTGCGAACTGGGCAGAGGCGAGACATCAGCAGCAATGTCTGCAAGCTTATATACCGAGATTTTCTCATCCTTTTCCAATCGGACGCGGTAGTGAAATGGATAGGGGTTAGGAGTATTCAGGATAGGATCAGGCAGGATAGGAATCGGTAGGTTGTAGGTTCAAATCTCGGAGTTGCAGGGCGTTTTTCGAAAGATGAGCTACACACTATAATCGACGCAAGCAGTGCAAAGGAAGACAACTCGTGTCTCGTCATGGGGATGCATTTTCGGTGAATCGTCCCAGGAGCCGCAGAAAGTGAGCACAATAGCACGCCGAGCAAAAAACTATTGTACTCCGGCGGAGCGAGCGCACAATGGTTTTTTCGTGCTCCGAGTGCCTCGGTCAAAACCCCCTGCGGCCGGTAGATTTTTTCACCGCTCCTCGCGGTGAAAAACTCACCGCTCGAGTACGGATCACCTGCACGCAACTGGGGGTATCCAGCTCGTAACCGCCTAGAATGGTGCTGGGACCGCTCTAGCGGGTCTCTCCGTTTTTTTTTTCCGTGTAAAAAAAAAAAAAAAAAAAAAAAAAAAAAAAAAAAAAAAAAAAAGTGGAGAGAGCCACTGTTTTCTTTTAAAGGGTTTAAAAAAAATGAGGCAAACAAACCGAGCCCGTGCACACAGGAAAACAGAAAAAAAAAAAACTTTGGTAGCGCTGAAAAAACCCTTTTGGTAGAAAAGGACCCAGCAAAAGACTTTAGTTGAGCCAACCAAAGGTTCTTTACGTTTAAACTAAAGAGATATTGCTGGGTGAAAAAAAAATTTTGTTTGGCCCAACTAAAGTCTTTTGCCGGGTCATTTTCTACCAAAGGTTTTGTCAGCGCTACCAAAGTGTTTTTTCCGTTTTTTCTGAGTAAAACGTCCATAAGTGATTTCCATCATGGCTACCTCCTTGAAGTTTCAATCCCCGTCCCAAAAATCCTCAATCTCGTTTAAGCTCGTTGTTTTGAATCCAATGGGGCTGTTGCACACTTTTGCTAAAGGCTATTTAATAGTCGGCGATTCTGGTGAAAAAACCTCGAAAAACAACGATGGTAGCACTAAAAACTTCCGAAATTCATTCCTAAACTCAATAGACGCTGTTATTTGCGCAAGTGTAACGGTGGTGGACTGGTGAAGGGCAGTATTAATTGGAGATTCCTGTCTTAATTTTGTCACTCTCTATGCTGACAAGGATGATTCACAGAGTAACTAGTCACCAGAGTAGTGATCCACATTCAATGAATGGTATACCGTGACATCTAGTGACACCGGTGTCACATAAAAGTCGTCTCTTTTTGGTCACTTTTTGACGGAGTGTAGTATTGGTAGACGGGAAATTTTCCCCATTATTACTGCCCTACGCCACCATTACGCTCGCGCAAATAAAACGTTTATTGAGTTTAGGAGTGGATTTCGGAATTTTTTAGTGCTGTCATCGTTTTTTTTTTCCCCCCCCGAGATTTTACACCAAAAAATCAACTACTTATTAAATCGCTTACAGGAAAAGTGTGCAACACCCCCAAGGTTATAGATTAAAGAGGTACGCTCATCTGAGTTCGCGCCACAAATTCAGTGGCGCGCAGTTCAAAATCACTGCAGGCAAGATGACCGACAAAAGCAGAAAACGTATATACTCTTTGCAGAAAACATTGGGTTTTCCTGCTTTCCTGCAGGGGGAAAGCTTAATGTTTTCTTCAAAGAGTATACGTTTTTTTTTTTGTCGGCCATCTGCCTGCAGCGATTTTGAACTGCGCGCCACTGTTTTTGGGGCGCGCAGTCAGATGAGCATACCTTTTTAATCTATGACCTTGGCAACAGCCCCTTTTTTTTTCGTGATATCGCGTCGCACTAAACGGGTCTTTTATCGGCTTGATACTTTATTTTGTTCTCAGGAATCGGGATTTTCCCAATTCCTTGGATTCTGCCGAGTGAAGTCTTCCCTCTCCAAATCCGCGGAGTCATGACTGGTTTTTCTTTCGCTTTGATGTGCCTGTTCATGTTCATAACGCTCAAACTGTATGTGGCCACACTCGACACTTTGGGACTCCGTGGCACGGTTCTTTTGTACACCCCCTTTTCAATGCTCTTTGGAGTTTTCTCGCTGACAGCTCTCGTCGAAACACACAATAAACCCCTGGAAGAGATCCTAAAGGGAAATTTTTCTCGAAAGAGCCGTCCAGGATTAAAAACGGAGGAGAATAAGGATACTTGGAGCGGAGAAGGAAAGTATTCAAAGAAAGAAGAAAGTTAGTTACAAGCCAATGGAGCTCTTGCAAGGTTTTGCAACAGGCAAATGGACTATCAATGGGGCTGTTGCACACTTTTGCTATACATATAAGCGTTTTAATAGTCGATTCTGGTGTAACAACCCCCAAAAAATAATTGTTATTTTGGACTTAATCTCCTGACTTTAACCCTTCACTGCATGAAGTTCCACCGGGGGAAACAAATTCTTCAAACGCTCATATACAATACAGGTTTGAGATATGCCTTTGGCGCATGGTGGGTCAACGCGGGAGAAGGTATGTTTTGAGCTCAAAAAAAAAAAAAAAAAAAAAAAAAAATTGGCTGAAAGAAAACATCATGCAGTGAAGGGTTCGTGATCGAAATCATGTCAGGGGGGAAATTTGCCCCCGTATCCAAACTGACCACATTTTGATTATTTTTATAAAGTTTTCGGCATTGGCTTTTTGAAAAATCCAATTAAAGTAAAAAAAAAAATAAAAAAAATTCCCGCCATTTCTTATGGTGTTATATCACTTGCAAAAAAACGAGTAAAAAATAGAAAAAAGAGAATTTTGACCGAAAAACCGTCAAATTATTTTGATCACTATTTTTCCCATGTGATACAACGTGCAGTACGCTAGTGACCGTTAACATTGTTATTATTCATGTTGTTGGAAATGAGGTAAGTTTCTCTGCAACATCTAAATGAGTGTCATTTAAGGCCGAGGGGATGATTAAAGAGTCGCAGATTTTCAAATTCACTTTAAAAATATACTCAGCACTCAGTATCCAGTCAAATTTTCTTAGGAATTAACCGTTACTGAAATCCTAACCTCATTTCAAACAACAACAGTAGTAATAATGTTTACGGTCACCAGCGTACGCCACATTTCATACTTCGTAGGGGTCGAACAACACTTTTGAATCGTTATGCTATATCTCTTAGGCTTAGTAATCTCTGCTCTATGCTGACAAGGATGATGCACAAAGTAATTAGTCATCAGAATAGTGATCCACATCCGATGAATGGTACCGTGACATCTAGTGACACTGGTTTCAAATGAAAATCGTCTTTTATTGGTCACTCCTTGATAGAGATACAGTATTGCTGGATCAGAATTCACATTATTACTGCCCTGAGCCACCATTACGCTCGTGCAAATAAAAGCGTTTATTGAGTTAAGGAGATGTTTCCGGATGTTTCTAGTGCTGCCATCGACGACTTTCATTTGACACCGGTGCTACTAATAATCCTGTGAATCATTCTTGTCAGCATAGAGAGAGCGACGAAATGAAGATAGGAATCTCCTATTATTATTATGCCATTAGCCACCATCACGCTTGGATAAATAAAAGCGTTTATTGAGTATGGAGTAGAGATTGGAAGTTTTTAGCGCTGTCACCGTTATTTTTCGAGGTTTTTACACCAGAATCAACTAATAAATCGCTTAGCAAAAGTGTGCAACAGCCGAACAGCCCCATTCTAGTGCAACGTGCTGCGAAAAAACGATGACACCATTAAAAACGTTTATAATTCACTCCTCGCAAAGAAAAATTAACTTGAAGTTTGGGGTGGCCACCCTTGCATGTATGCATCCAACATCGGATTTGCCCCAAAACAAATAACCACCATCTTGCTTGTTTACAATCGCCGTTATTCACGCACATCGGGTATCCCCGCTGAGAAGCTTCCAAAAGGGAAAAGTCTGACTGAAACGAACATAGCGTGCTATAATTTTTATCTAGTCGTGTTTGTGTTCTGTATACACATCATGTGAAAGTTTTATTCTTAGATTCGCGATTGTCAACAAGCAAGAGGGCGGGCGGCTGTTTGTTTGGGGAGTGAGAATCCGAGGTTGGTGCATAAGTCGCAGGCTAAAGGGGTGTCTCCACCTGCGAATTTAAAAGCGCGAATAAACTGATGGGCCAATGAGCTGCCTTGAAGTCGATAGGTCGAGTCCGATGTATCGACAACAAAGAAGCTCATTGGCTCAAGCAGTCGATTCGCGCTTTTAAATTCGCAGGTGGAGACCCCCTCAAATGTCAAAGCCTAAGCAAATGGTCAAATTTCATCAAAAAACCCTGTTTGGTTATTTGCCCAGGCACTTGACTAAATACCTACGCATTCGAGTAAATCCCGAAGGCCTGTTAGGCAAATAGTAAAAATTTTTAAAAAAGCAGTAAATTTTCAATAGTTCAAAAAAGCCACAACCGAAAAATTTGAAAGAAAGAAAGAAGTCTGTATATAAGTACCTTAAAACATAAGAAGGCACCAGTGTTACTTATTCGAACACCGGAACACGAGATAGGTTGGTGACACTTACTGGAACTTTTTCTCTGATTTTTGAAGCAAGAATATCTTTTGGGTGGTACTTGATTTTTACTGGCCCGGCAATTCCCAAAGGGGCCAAGTTGGACGCAAGCGCGTTGGACATTAGGATGTTTTGGGACAAATTATTTTTGGACGAAAAAGTTTCGGACTTATCATCTGGGGAGGGATGACTTTTTGGGGCGAGGGTGGGCGAAAATCGGGCGTTTGGGCGAGAGAAAGAGTACGTTTTGGGCGACGAAAAAAGGTACCTTTCGGGCGAGGAGCTGGATTCGAGTAGGCTTTTTGGGCGAGTTAAAATTAAATTTAGTGAGGGATTCAGTCAATGTCGAAGGGACTTTCGGGCGAGTACATTTGAGGCTTTTACTGTGGTAATTTGTAAGTTTGGCATCACCGGAAGTATTTAAGTTGCCGAGTACGCTTTTTACAAGTGTGCATTACTCCCCAGCAATTTTTTTAGGTCTGTAGCTTGAATTTTTAAAATTTTGATGTATAATCGATGATTATTGGGCTTGGTTGGCAAAAAGTTCTCAAACTCTGCGTCATGTAAAGGGAAAATAAGTGAGAGAGTTTTTTACCCCCTTTCCCCCTGGAGTGCATTCATTTGGAGCGTAAAGAGCTCCGCCCCAAAAATTTAACATGGTTTTAAAAAAAAAAAAAAAAAAAAAAAAAAAAAAAAAAAAAAAAAAAAAAAAAAAATTTAAAGTTAAAAAAAAGAAGTAAAAACATTTAAACCCTCCGAATTTGATGAAGGTAGCCCATTTGTTTTAGGTATATTATAGGCGACGGAGGGCGGTTCGCGGACCAGAGCTATACTCATTCCAGTTTTCAATGGATTCGGCGATTCTGGTTGCGTAGAGATTTTCACGGGGTTCCAAATTTACGTTTTATGGACATAATTTGGTCTTCTTCAAGGTTGCCACATGCAGCAATAGCATCATCTCTCGCACTCGCCCTAAAGTGCCACATTATTCACGTTTTCTACAAATTTCTGATATTTTTCTCTCCCCCAAAAACGCCCTAATAAATGGAGTAGTTCTCAGAATTATTCTCCTCTTCCCTCCCCCAAATACGTACTATTTTTGTTACCTGTATCTTACCATTCGCCCAAAACGTACATCCCCCATCTGGGAACCATCGCGACACATATTTTGAATATGCTCGAAGTTCGACGCTTCAGTGCCAGCTACTTTCTGAAAAAGGGTCGGGGGGTGGCTCCAGTGGCGTCGCGTGCAATTGGCAACAGTGTATTCTATCCATTTAAACTCATTAAAATATCGAATTCAGGGGGTGCACAGTGCACAAGGAAAATTCGATATATTTAATGAGTTTAAATGGAGCAGTTGCATTGTTGCCAGTGCCAGATGGCACGCGACGCCACTTCCTGGCTCTTAATTCATACGACGGGTATCTGGTATCCGCGGAAGACTAATCATGAAACTTTGCCCTGTATCATTCATATTCATTATTTATTAATTTTGCGGTTGCAGTCAGCGATGATTAGCATCTGCTTTATTTTTATTTATCAGTTCTATGAAACCCGACTGTCATTGCCCCGAAACCGTTTAAGAGAATCTGCCACCTTTCTTCAAAAAACTGTCTCCCTCACACACGCGCCACACACACATTGTTGCCGCGTCGCGTTCAGCTTAAAGTTTCACTGCACGGTGTGACACTGGTGTCACATGATGTAAAAGCCCTATGTCAGACATTGTAATGTAAATGTTGATTATTTCAAATTATATCACCAGAGTCACATTGTAAGAAAACATTTTTTCTTCTCCCGCCATTTCTTACGGGGTTTTAGCACGTGTAAAAAAGAGTAAAAAAAAGAAAAAAGAGAATTTTTACCGAAAAACTGTCCAATTTTTTATTTTGATATTTTTCCAATATATTTGACCACCTATGAATTTAAAAAACCATTTCTGGTCGAAAAGAAAAATCTCATGCAGTGAAGGGGTTTAAAATTAAATGAAAAGACTCATTTTACTATTTGCCTAATCAGCCTTCGGCATTTGGTCAAAACTTCAGGCATTTGAGCAAAAGCCTAGGCATGGGCGCCCGCTGAAAAATTTCCAAGGGGGGGGGGCAAAATTGTTGAACCCCAATGGAAGGCCTAGGGACCCCCCCCCCCAGGAAAAAAACAATTCCTTTTTTTTTTTTTTTAAATTCAAATAGTGTACAATTATTAAGCCCGCCATTGTAGGTGTATACAAATAAAAATGATAATTTTGACGTGTTTGATATTATTAAAAGGGGCCACAGACGGTAATAGTAGTTAGAAAACTGTATAAATTTGACTATTCCTTGTAAAAAGTGAGTTAAAATTACAAAATAAACTAATAATAAAGTTCGTTAATTACTTTTGTAATTTCGTTACTTAATTAATTTCGTTACTTAATTAATTTCGTTATTACTCCTTTGATTCACATTTCAATTTCTTTTGGTCTTTTCATTTTTCTTCGTGAAATTTTGACTGTTTTGTATTCCAGGGGGGGGGGGGCAAGTGCCCCCGCTTGCCCCCCGCTGCGGGCACCCATGAGCCTAGGCAAACTACAAATTCCAACGATTTTTTATAATTTCGTTTCTATTTGCCAAGACATTTGCCCAAATGCTGGGTTGACGTTTATAGCCTGCGACACATACATGCAAGGGTGGCCACCTGAAACTTAAAGTTAAGTTTTCTCTGCGAGGAGTGAGTTTTAAACTTTTTTAATGGTCGCATCGTTATTTTTGCAGCATTTTACACCAGAATTGATGGTCCATATGCCTGTAGCAAAATCTTGCAAGAGCTCCATTCCAGGGGTTGCGTTGTAGCCAGACTTAGGCTGTATCCCTCTTGGGTCCGTCCCGCGGTTAATTTTAGCAAAGATTGAGACATCAGATGGGCTATTTATTTGCTTACAGCAAAAGTTTGCACGAGCCCCATTGGAGTAAATTCATTTTTTTATATCAAATTGTATATTAAAAATATAAATTATCTTGTTGTTTTAGAGCACATACAGTACTCGTATCTGATTGTATTTTAATTCTGGGACAAAATTTAATATATTGACGGTAAAATTGACATATTACATGGGTATATAGGTAAAACATATAAAGGTTACCCGGTAAATGAAGTGGCGTTCAACGTCCTCAGGACTTCGAAGGAAATTTTGGTAAAGACAAATAAAGGTAACCCGGCAAAAAAATGGACGTTCAACGTCCTCAGGACATTCGAAGGAAATTTTTAAAAAATCTTTAATTGATCTGAAACGCCTTTTTTTGACATTATAAAGGTGATCAGCGAAGAAGAAAAAAATGAACGTCCAAATCACAATTTTTTTCCATAGCCATTAACATGGCCATATCCGTAGCCAGGATATATTGTCTTTCTCTCTCTTAGCCCCTTTGATTGCATGTGTTAGAAAAGGACAGAAAGAGGGGCTGAAGTCACGTGACAGCCCCTATGTCCCTCCTTTTCTAAACATGCGTTTAAATGGGGAAAAAGAGAGAAAGACAATATCCTGGCTACGGCTATACCCTTAAACAAAGCTATAGCCATGAGATTGTCTTTCTCTCTCTAATGCCCATTTAAACGCGTGTGTTAGAAAAAGGGCAGAAAGAGGGGGTGAAGTCACGTGACAGCCCCTATATCCATCCTTTTCTAACACATGCGTTTAAATGGGCAAAAAGGGGAGATAGACAATATCCTGGCTACGGCTATACCCTTAAACAAAGCTATAGCCATGAGATTGTCTTTCTCTCTCTAATGCCCATTTAAACGCATGTGTTAGAAAAAGGGCAGAAAGAGGGGTGAAGTCACGTGACAGCCCTATGTCCTCCTTTTTTAACACATGCGTTTAAATGGGCAAAGAGAGAGAAAGACAATATCCTGGCTACGGCTATACCCTTAAACAAAACTATAGCCATGAGATTGTTTTTTTCTCTCTAATGCCCATGTAAACGCATGTGTTAGAAAAGGACAGAAAGAGGGGCTGAAGTCACGTGACAGCCCCCATTCCATCCTTTTTTAACACATGCGTTTAAAAGGGCAAAGAGAGAGAAAGACAATATCCTGGCTACGGCTATACCCTTAAACAAAACTATAGCCATGAATTGTCTTTCTCTCTCTAAGCCCATTTAAACGCATGTGTTAGAAAAGGACAGAAAAGGGGCTGAAGTCACGTGACAGCCCCTATGCCATCCTTTTCTAACACATGCGTTTAAATGGCAAAGAGAGAGAAAGACAAAATCCCGGCTACGGCTATACCCTTAAAAAAAGCTATAGCCATGAGATTGTCTTTCTCTCTCTAATCCCCTTTTAAAAGCATGTGTTAGAAAAGGACAGAAAGAGGGGCTGAAGTCACGTGACAGCCCCTATATCTATCCTTTTCTAACACATGCGTTTAAATGGGCATTAGAGAGAGATAGACAATATCCTGGCTACGGCTATGAACATGGCTACAGTTTATTTCTATACTCGGCACCTGTGGCGGCTCGTGATATTTGGCAACCATGCAAGTTTTCCATTTAAACGTAGGTAAAATAATCGATTCTTGCGGAGGCTGGCAGCCTCCGGGAGAATCGATTGTTTTACATTGGTTACATAGGAGGAGGACACGGTTGCCAAATTTCACGAGCCGCCACTGCTCGGCACGAGTCAATTGAACTGCCAAATCCTATCGTAAGAGATGACTGGGGGGAAAGAATTCCTACTTAATTTTATCAGAAATCACGTGCGACGACATCAAAAAGATTGCGCATTTTGAGAAGTCTGACGTTTCCAATTTTAGTAAAATTTGTTTATACGAACCTTGGATTACTGACGGTGGCGTCGCGTGCAATTTGGCAACAATGCATTCTATCCATTTAAACTCATGTAAAATATCGAATTCAGGGGGTGCACAGTGCACAAGGAAAATTCGAGATATTTAATGAGTTTAAATGGAGCAGTTGCATTGTTGCCAGATGGCACGTGACGCCACTGATTACTGATCAATCTGCATGACAACAAAAAGCGGGCGATCATTCAGCATTTTTTTTCTTTTCTTTCCTTTTCCAGGTATGGAGTTAGGAACTTTCAAACTCACTCTCGTGTACTGACCGTGTACTGCCGTGTCTTAGATTCTCCCACACATATTGACGACACTAAAAACTTTTGAAAAGCACTGAAAATAGTTTCGGGAAAAGACCGAACTTCAGAGAATTTGTGAATCACACCCTTCGGCGGGGGAAATTTCCGTCTTTCAAGAAAAATTAAATTTTTAAAAGGATCTACAAATTCGTGTTTTTGTATTAGTGCCATAAGTGAAGGATACCTCTACCAATAAAATGAAAGAAAAATAAGTCGAAACGGATGATATTAAACCATTTTACTACTAGGTTCAGGTTACCAATAGAAGTAACAGCTAAAACTCGCTCAAATTGAGTGGGTAGTTATTAGATAAATGTTCGTACTACACAGTGCTGATTTTGCATATCCCAGTAATTGAAGGCGCTCGAGGAGACATTTTTTTGCAAGCGTTAACGATTTGGAGTAGCTTTTACTGTCAACGAGAGATAGAAATCAAATTGAGTGGGTAGTTAAATATTCGTACTACACAGTGTTGATTTTGCCTATCCCAGTAATGGACCATTTGCACACATTTTTTTTAATTCAGAATATGAAAGAGCTTGGTGCATGAGTACTCAGGAATTTTTTCAAATTTTTTGAGTGCGGGAACAGTGGAAAAAAATTTATCCGAAAATTTCGAATTTGAATCGCGCGCCACGACCGAGTCGACCCCGTCCAAGGTATTGCATCATCCGACTCCTCCATCGCGGTAGACTCGCCGATCAGTATACGTTGCCCTATGCTTTGTGTGTTTACCTTGTGAAAATGCTCCTGCAATTTCCTATTTTGTTTACAATTTTTGACGGAGAGTTAAATTTTAAAATGTAGTTAAAAGGGCAGTTAGATTGTAAATGAAATGAAACACCGGTATTTTAAAATTTTTTTTCGTTTTAATGGGGTTTTCAAGTGAGTGTTTTCAGTGTTTTCACTCCAGCCAGTGCTAGTTTAGATAAACCCTTTTAAACAGTGTATTAGGTACTGGTGTGTGTTTTGATCTCTCTGCGAGCTTGTCTTCAGAAAGGAGTCTTCTTTCATTTCATTTTATTTTAAAGTCAGCTTTTGATGTTTGAGAGTGATTTTCTGCTAGTGTTTTTCACCATTGCATCGGTCCTACTTCACCTGAAAGGCATAGAGTACTAATTAAATTCTAAGCCTTGCTGTGGTGTGCCACCAGTTCTGAACCAAATTTCTAGCATGATTTTAGTTATTTTTCAAGCCAGTGCCCTATAGCAAAAATACAAAAAAATATTCTATTTTAAAATGGTATAAAATGTGTTTAAAAATGTATTTATAGGGGGGTTTTTCCCAATTTTTTACGTAATTTAATATGGTATTTAATACATTTTAAATGGTATTTAAAACGTATCAAAACAAAAATTTAAAAATGTGCTAAATACGTATTGAATACCTAATGAAAACATAGTAAATAAACGACCAATTTTATTTGAAATGGATATTATTTTTTTTTGGGGAGGGACTGTTATCGAACCCCTTTTGACGGAGAGGTTTTGTTTTGGCTCTTAAAATAAGAATGGCCACGTATTCAAAAGATGTGCATTGAAAAGAGATATTGGTTATCTGTAAGATACCTAGTCTTTGAAGTCGAATATGACGGGATCTACTATACCATGTCAAAGTGGTAAAAAAGTTGGTACTGGATAAAAACTGTTGATAGAATTAGTCTATCTCCATCACTTTCATCATCTCCTGTTGGGCTGAAGAACCTCATTAGAATGAGATCAGTTGGCGTTAGCGAGTTCTCGCGGTTTGAAGAGATTACAGGTGGGTGAAAAATCAATATTTATTGACACGACCTAGTGGAATGTGTCAACATTTTACCTCCCAGATGATCATGAGGGGGAAAAATTTTTTTTTTTTTTTATGAGAGGCGATCGGGAATGGGAAATTTACCTAACTATTGCACCTAGTCGCTTGAGCGATTGAGTCGAAGTTGTCAAACTAAACCCACTGTTATTAAATATGTTTCCAATTCAAATTTTATCTTTGGGATGAATCATGCGTTAAATATGTATTCAATACGATATTTGGATAATAACGTCTATTTTAAATTTGTTGACTGTTTCGAGATCAAGTTCCAGTTAATTGATCTTTGCGATGAGTCCACTGGCGGATCAGGGGGGGGGGGGGGGGGTCGCCCCCCGCGCCCCTTATTTGCATGGGCTGGATAAACCCAAATGGATGAATCATATAAAATATATATTAAATACTATAGATAATACTTACTAATATTTGTATTTAATACACGAATTCAATACATATTAAATATGATGACAATACATATTAAATTTTTGGTTTTAATACACGTAGTTAATACGTATTAAATGCGTATTTAATACGTGTATTAATATGAAAAATTTAAATACTTTAAATATACTATTAAATACATATGAATACGTATTAAATAGATTGTGCATTAAATGTATATTAAATATGTATTAAATACGTTTTAAATACGTATTAAATCTATGTATAAAATACAAATATTCAATACAAGTATTTTTGCTACTAGGGTGTAGATACTTTCTATAATTTCAAATTCTTAGTGCCCTTGATTAATATTGTAACTCATGAGATACTGTTTATAGTGCACTTGGCCTCTCCGTCTCTCTCTGAAGCACACATGTTGATAGTTAATAAACCAACTTATCTCTTCAAGTTTAAGTGTATAAACTGACTAAAGTTCAACTTTGAAGTCTGATTTACATCAAGTGGTAGTCTTCATGCCAAGATTATCATTTGCGGAACTCAGTCTGAAGTTAATTCATCGGTGGAACGCAAAACAGCGGAGAGTATTTTTGGATTATCAATCATTTACTGGAGGTATGCACCTTGTGGTAAAATTTGATTTTTTTTCTGTATTTATCTGTACTCCTCCTTTAGGACTCACAGTACAATAGAATAGAAAATTTTCTTATTAGTGAAAACTGATGTGACACAGGATGGAATGGGTTACTTGGGATTTCTCCCAGTTGGTATACAGTTACCGCAGTTAGGTGGATCAACTATTAAAAGCGGTTGGCTTGTTTACTCTGTTTCATTAGAATGCTCAAAGTCTAAAGGCAAACCGCAGTCAAAAAATGTAGCGTTCCTAATGAGAAAAGTAGCCCAATCATCTCAATGCATAATATGCAGTGTTTTTGTTTGAAGCTAGCTTACTTTTGGCAACTGATTTACTGCCTGTTGGAGGACTAATCCTTTCCTGTCTTAAATTGATAAGTTAGTATCAGTTCTTTAGCTTAAAATATTGGTGCAGGTATATAAAACAATAGTGAGAGTGAGTATGCAGAGCTAACAGTACATTTCTAACCACAGTAAAAAGGAACTAGCGCATCAAGTTTAGGGGTAACGCCAGGAAACCTAATTTCTGGGCAGTAAATTATTACTTTAAGGACTGCTAATGAGATCCAACTCTGAAACTTGAATTTTCAGCAGTGGCACTGCAAACCATTGCACAAAGTTAATGATTGGAAGGATGTAGGTATTTGTAAATATTTAAGTGAATTCATTATGAATGTGTAGGATTCCGATCGCACCCCTCCCATCTCTGCAAGATTAATTCGATCATTAATGGATATCAGCTCTTCTTGTTGGTGTATACATGATGTACTTATCAGTGGCGGCTCGTGCGATTTGGCAACAGTGTTTTTATCCCATTTAAATACATGGAAAACAATCGAAACTCGAGGAGGCTGCCAGCCTCCGCTTGAATCGATTCTTTACCGAAGTTTAAGTGGGAAAAATCCATAGTTGCCAAATCTCACGGGCCGCTACTGGTACTTATATGGAATAGGAAAGGATCCATTGAAACATAAGCTGTGATTAACAAAAGTTAACCTAAAACGATTACAGTGCAATGGTTTGCGACCACACCCTCAGGTTCATATTGATACAAATATTGCACGTAACATTTGTGTATGAAATCTACCCTCCGGTAGCTTGAATAAACTGCTACAAGGTTATAAGAAGTACAGATAAATACAGAAAAGAAAATCAAATTTCACCACAAGGTGCATACCTCCAGTAAATGATTGATAATCCAAAAATACTCTCCGCTGTTTTGCGTTCCACCGATGAATTAACTTCAGACTGAGTTCCGCAAATGATAATCTTGGCATAAAGACTACCACTTGATGTAAATCAGACTTCAAAGTTGAACTTTAGTCAGTTTATACACTTAAACTTGAAGAGATAAGTTGGTTTATTAACCATCAACATTTGTGCTTCAGAGAGAGACGGAGAGGCCAAGTGCACTATAAACAGTATCTCATGAGTTACAATATTAATCAAGGGCACTAAGAATTTGAAATTATAGAAAGTATCTACACTGGCTAGAAAAATAGCTCAAATCATGCTAAAAATTCTGGCACAGAACTGGTGGAATACTACAACACTGGCTTAGAATTTAAATAGGTTGTACTCTATACTATGGAGAGGTAGGACGCCGATGCAATGGTATGAAGCACTAGCAGTAAATCACTCACAAACATCAAAAACTGACTTTAATGAAGAACTAATTAATTTAATGAAGAAAGCTCCTTTCTAAAAGACAAGCTCGAAGAAAGATCAAAACAACCAACAAAAGTAGGTAATATAAATACACTGTTTTGAAGGTTATACCAGCAACAGCTGCTGGAGTGACAACACTCACTTGTAAACTCCGTTAAAACTAGAAAAAATGTAAAAATACCGGCGTTTCACTTCATTTAATAGCTGACTGACCTTTTAACTGCACTTTAAATTAACTTTCCGTCAAAAATTAGTAAACAAAATAGGAAATTGCAGGAGCATTTTCACGAGGTAAACACACGACAGCATAGGGCAACTGAACGTACACTGATCGGCGAGTCTACGGCGATGGAAGAGTCGGATGATGCAACTCTACGGCAAGGCGGCGCAGTAGCCACTCAGAAGCGCCCAAACTTGAAATCACTTAAAATGACTTTTTCGCAGCTTTACGTCCAACTTTCGCGATTTTTGAGGACGCCATCGTTCTTCTCGTGAAATTTCCCCCAAGCGTAATTTTACTTCAAGCTAATCCCAGGAGCATGCAAATGGTCCATTGAAGGCGCTCGAGGAGACATTATTTTGCAAGCGTTAACGATTTGGAGTAGCTTTTACTGTCAACGAGAGATAGAAATCAAATTGAGTGGGTAGTTAAATATTCGTACTACACAGTGTTGATTTTGCCTATCCCCGTAATTTAAGGCGCTCGAGGAGACATTATTTTGCAAGTGTTAACGATTTGGAGTAGCTTTTACTGTCAACGAAAGATAGAAATCAAATTGAGTGGGTGGTTAAATATTCGTACTACACAGTGTTGATTTTGCCTATCCCAGTAATTGAAGGCGCTCGAGGAGACATTATTTTGCAAGTGTTAACGATTTGGAGTAGCTTTTACTGTCAACGAAAGATAGAAATCAAATTGAGTGGGTGGTTAAATATTCGTACTATACACAGTGCTAATTTTGCCTATCCCGGTAATTGAAGGCGCTCTAGGAGACATTATTTTGCAAAATTTAGTGATCTGGAGTAGCTTTTACTGTCAACGAGAGATAGAAATCAAATTGAGTGGGTGGTTAAATATTCGTACTACACAGTGTTGATTTTGCCTATCCCGGTAATTGAAGGCGCTCGAGGAGACAATATTTTGCAAGCGTTAACGATTTGGAGTAGTTTTTACTGTCAACGAGAGATAGAAATAAAATTTCAGTGGGTAGTTAAATATTCGTACTACACAGTGTTGATTTCGCCTATCCCAGTAATTGAAGGCGCTCGAGGAGACATTATTTTGCAAGTGTTAACGATTTGGAGTAGCTTTTACTGTCAACGAGAGATAGAAATCAAATTCAGTGGGTAGTTAAATATTCGTACTACACAGTGTTGATTTTGCCTATCCCAGTAATTGAAGGCGCTCGAGGAGACATTATTTTGCAAGTGTTAACGATTTGGAGTAGCTTTTACTGTCAACGAAAGATAGAAATCAAATTGAGTGGGTGGTTAAATATTCGTACTACACAGTGCTGATTTTGCCTATCCCAGTAATTGAAGGCGCTCGAGGAGACATTATTTTGCAAAAGTTAGTGATCTGGAGTAACTTTCACCGTCAACGAGAGATAGAAATCAAATTCAGTGGGTAGTTGACATATCCGCGTTTCCGATCCTTTATCTGCGCTGACCACTCAGGCCTTCTATTCAATTGCGACTCTTGTTTACTCTTTGGGTATAAACAGCCCTCTGAATCAACCTCTAAAAACGTTTTAGGTTGGGAAGGGTAGAGGGAGCCAGGGCCCTAGACGCTAGCCGTGAGCGAGGAGATCAGGGACTCGGCGCGCAATGGTCTGAGATCGACCGAAAATCGACCAAAAATCGAGGAAAAAAAAGTCATACAAAATCATTATTTTCGATCATTTAATCTCAACCTGAAATAATCTAGCGACATTTCTAGGCGTAGATTACATGTTTAAATTGTTCTCTGTGATTTAATTTTAATCTTGAAAGTTCATAAATGATTGATTTATGACAAATGTAAGAGGGTCGCCTTAAAAGTAAGTATCAGTTTTTTTTTTTTTTCTGAAAAAAAAAAAAAAACAAAAAACAAAAAACAAACAAAATAACTATTAACCCTAGAGAAAATCTGAAAACATGCGTTAGACGCGTCGTATCCTCAGCTTCAAGACCCCTTTTTTTTGGATTTTCGTTATCTTTAAAATTGAACAAATGGCAGCGATTTTATCGCGACCATCCCCCGTCACAGGGGGCCCCAAAAATTTTTACTCAAACAAAGGTATCGTTTGTCAGACGCGGGGGATCAACTTTGTAGAAGCGAACAAAAATGAGTTAAAAAAAAATGCCAAAAACTGATAAAATGGCACGTAGCTTTATTTTTTGACACAATCTCCTGATTTTAATTAGACATTTTTGATACATTTAACACCAGTTTCCTTATATTCCATCAGAAAAGTACTCTTATTCTTGGTTTAAGATCCAAATGTTGATGTTTTTTCTGATGGAATGAGGAAACTGGTGTAAAATATGACAAAAATGTCTAAATAAAGTAGAAGGCTGTGTTGAAAAATAAAGTTAGGTGCCATTTTATCAGTTTTTGACAGTTTTTTTTTACCTCATTTTGGTTCTCTTATACAATATTTATTCCCCATGCATAGGTGGCCCGTATCAGGGGTTAGGGGGGGCTATAGCCCCCAAAATTTTTTTTTGGGCGGGGCTAAAAATCAGGGGAAAAGGCATCAATTGAGACTTCAGAAGCGAAAAAAAAAGGTCATCACTTTTTAGCCCCCCCCACTTTTTTTTGGTCACGGTCCGCCCGTGTCCCCAATCCTCATGTCTGAAAAACGATACCTTTGATTGCGTTAAATTTTGGGCCCACTGTGACGGGAGATGGTGGCGGTAAAATCGCCGCCATTTGTTCAATTTTAAAGATAACGAAAATCCAAAAAAAAAAGGGCTTGAAGTTGAAAATGCGACGCGTCTAACACTGTTTTCAGATTTTCTCTATAGGACTTAGGCTTAGTGGTTAATTTTTTAGAAAAAAGACTGATACTTACTTTTGAGACGACCCTCGTCCTTTCTACATTTTGGCCACTTTTTGACCATCTCAGACCACAGGGCGCACAGTGCGTTGTCCAAATGGACGAAAGTGACAAAAATCAATGACTTCTAAACGGAAAAAGATATTAAGATGGAACTTTGTATAGTGTGTCCCCTTGATGGTACTATTGCACGGCACAATTGAATTTTGAAAGGGTCCCCCTTTTGGGGGCAGAAGGGGGGGTCGATTATACGTATTTTTTAAAATTGGAGATATTCAGGTGGTGTACCTCTTGAAATGGTCCATTTAGGTAGGAAAACACCAATTTGAATGAATTTGAAAAAAATAATTTTTTCTCATAGCCTAAAAGAGGCCTAGAGGGAAGAATTAGACAAAAGATGGAAGTTTTGGTCAATTTTGTGAGAATTTGCCGAGCTGCGACCCTTTCAAGCAGAACATTTCGTCCATTTAACTCAATTCTACACCATTAGCTCATTTTTGGGCAATTTTGAAGTTCAACAGCACAATATTTGAGCCATACTGACGCGAAAGGCTCGAAACTTGCCTTTTTCCGAGCAAATGACTCAAACCTTATCAAACAGTGCCAAATTTCAGAAGCCAACAAATTCGTTTTAGAGGAATAAAAAACAACAGCACAAGAGTGCAGCTGTACTTCTGACATTAATGAGTTAGATTTCAGTGTTAACCCTTTTGTTTAACATTATATTATTGGAAAAAATTAAATCAGGTATTTGGGAAAAATACTGACAAATAAGTGAACAAGTTTTATGAATATTTCCCGTTATCTACTCGATCTCCACATTGACCTTGGAATTTTAACAAATGGCCTACATAAGTTTTTAGGGAGGTTTGATAACATAAACGGCTTCAGAATTATGGTACGCATTTTTACGCTATCTATTGGGGTTTTTCTACAGTGCAGTAGGCGGGCATCAGGTTCAAATAGTAAAATTGTTGCCTTGCAGAGCGATTTTGTCAATGGGGCTATTGCACACTTTTGCTATAAGCGATTTCATAGTCGATTATGGCGTAAAAACCTCAAAAAATAACGATGGCGACACTAAAAACTTCCAAAATCCACTCCTAAACTCAAAGATCGCAGTTATTTCCGCGAGCGTAATGGTGGCCGAAGGCACTAACAATGGGAGATTCCTACCTTAATTTCGTCACTCTTTCTATGCTGACAAGGATGATTCACAGAGTAATTAGTCATCAGAGTGATGATCCACATCCGATGAATGGTACCACAACACCAAGTGACACCCGGGGGTCAAATGAAAGTAGTCTCTTATTGGTCACTTCTTGATGGAGTTTCAGAATTGTTTGATGGGAATCTCCCATTGTTAGTGCCTTCGGCCACCATTACGCTCGCGCAAATAACTGCGTTTATTGAGTTTAGGAGTGGATTTTGGAAGTTTTTAGTGCCGCCATCGTTATTTTTGAGGTTTTTACGCCATAATCGACTACTAAATCGCTTATAGCAAAAGTGTGCAGTAGCCCCATTACAACCAATTCTGCCGAAGCAGTGTCATCTCCGACGTCATGGACTACTCTATAGTAAAGCACTATTTATTTTGATTTTTCTTTAGATAATAAACCATGCTCTTTTTTGTTGTATAAGGCCACATGGTGTACCTGTCAATTTATCTACATTTAATGCTTTTTCTCAACTGTGATGGAACGGCATAAAAGAAAGTTCCGCAAAGTTCCGTGAAACTCTATAACCAGGAAAGCTTTACGTAATGTTTAAGAATCCTCCAACCTTTACTGCAGCCACCTGCACTCTACAGCCGCGCCTGTAATATACGAATTTTCGTGATTTTTTTCGGACTCGTGAAAATGGTGAAATGAGGTGGCACTCAATTTTAAAATTTTTTTTTTTTTTTTTTTTTTTTTTTTTTTTTTTTTAAACCGTCCTTGATAGTTGGAAGGGGATGTCTGGTATGAAAACAAGTTAAAAGGCCATAAAAGATAGACCACCATAACTTTCGAAAGTTGTGTACTCACAGAGCCAATCAGCACTGATCTCCAGAAGTCTATTCGAGGATCTGTGACTGCCTTTCCATTTTCTCGAAATTTTTCCGGACAAAACTTTCGAAAATTGGGACGATTGTTCTTTCATGGCTTCTGAACTTGTTCTCACACCAAACACCTCCTCTGAACCACAAAGGACGGCCTTATTTTTGGAATTACCTTCGATTGTGTGCCGTCTCTCAAATACTGTTCTGAATTTATCCAATTCCACGAATCTGAAAGAAATCACAAAAACTCGTACAACAGGCGTGGTGGCCCGATGGTGGCAGTAACGGTTTCAAGATTCTAAAACATTATGTGATTTTGAACGTTCCTGTATAAATAGTTTTGCGGTATTTTGTGGTACTTTTTTTGACACTCCATCAAAGTTGAGAAAAAAACATTAAAATGCAGATAGATTGACATGACCACTTTGAGTCCATGAAAAACACATAAGAATAGGGTTTAAAAATCTGCAAAAATCAAAATAAATAGTGCTTACCTATAGAAATGATTAGTCTAAGAAGTCGGAGATGTCACTGCTTCGGTAGGGTTAGGAATGTTATGTTGCGTATCTGACGAAGTTGCTGTGAGAGTCGAAAAATTTCCACTTTAAACCTAATGTCCGCCGACCGCACCGGAAAAAACCCAAAGGTTAGCGGATAAAAAAGCGTATCAATGCTGAATCTGTTGTTGTTAAACCTTCCTAAAAACACTGTTTAGGCCCTTTTGTTCAAATTCCGAGATCGATTTTTCGATTTTTGTCCATTGGTCAACGCACTGTGGGGCGGCGCACACTGGACGAAAACGTCCTGTGCCCGAACATGGCTGGTTTCGCGCTCCTATCTTTGTTTTTTCGAGTTGTTTTGGCTATTTTTCTTTAAAACCGACATCCTCTTAACTTATTTTCATTTTTTTTTTTTCTTATTTTTTTGTGTGTTTCCCACAAGAATCACCCTATATAATGTGTTTTTCGACTATAAAAACAATCGCATTTTTATTTTCAGTAATGTATTTCGTGTCCTAACCTCACCCATTGACTCGCTCCAATGTGCGCCGCGTCGTGTTATTACACGATTATTTCTCGTACTTGCAGTTTCTTGCAGCTAAAAATCATTGAGGCGGTTTTTCCAAGTTGTAATGAACACTGCTAGCTCAAAGTTCACATTAAATTCGATTAAATAGCCTGTTGAAACTGTATTTTAATTTGTTTAAACCTTCAAATGTTAAATTAGAACAAAAACCATCACTACATACTTCTCTATTTGCATGATTTTAAAAACTATAGGTCGAAAATTATCTCCATGCAATGGTGAAAATGACTATTGAATCGGCGTTTGTTAAAAAAAAAAAAAATTGACACATCTTTTTAAGGCAAAATAAAACACGCAATTTCAGCGTCAAAATTTCAAACTGCCCCAAGAACCCGTTTTGCGACAATGGTGAGGTACAGTGCTGGCGCGAGGAAAAAAAAAAAACAATGTCAGAAAAGTTACATTTGGGTTTTAAAAGACTACTTTTTGTCAAATAGTTGTGGTTTTCTGCAGATTGACTTGACCCCCCAATGTCCGAGCATAAGGGGCTTTTCGTCCAGTGTGCGGCGACTCCGTTCGGCTCTTCTAACCAATAATAAGACAGGGGAATTGAGTACATCCTTTGAAAAGGCCCTTTTTCTCTAGGAGCCTTAGGGCCTGTTCTTCTCTAAGGACCTATAACATACACTAAGACCAAACCATGCAGAGGTTTCGCGCATTTTACGAGTAGGGGGATAGAGATTAGGAGAGCCTCCTTACTATAGTATACTCTAGCAGGAAGGTGGACCACTGGACCATTCGTCACTTGTCTCCGCCACAGCGTCACCATGCGTGAGACTAATCAGACGCGCTACCCGCTACCGCGTCTCAACCACATGGCAATGCATGTCAACTGAACATGCCTTCGTGCGTTGCTCAGTAAAGTTTATTTTTATCGTTTTGTTTGTTTGTTTGTTTTGTTATTTGGTTTTTTTTGTTTTTTTTTTGTCCCCCCCCCCATAAATTGTGTTTTGAGAGTTATAAGTTGGTTTTTTTTTTTTTATTTTTTATTTTTTTTTATTATTATTATTGTTTTCGTTTTCGTTTTTCTATAATCACATTATAGTAAAGACTACATCGATTTTACAAATCTGACGCTCCTGGATTGTTTTTTTTAAAGGTAAGTCTCATCCACATCCCAATGCATGTCAACTGAACATGCCCATGAGCGTTGCTCAGTAAAGTTTACTTTTATTGTTTTTGTTTGTTTGTTTTTGTTTTTTTTTTTTGTTTTTGGTTTTTTTTTTTTTTCCCGTGAGATTTAAATTGTGTTTGTAGAGTGTTATAAGTGTTTTTTTGTTTTTTTTTTTTGTTTTTGTTTTTGTCAGTTTTTCTATAATCACATTATAGTAAAGACTACGTCGATTTTACAAATCTGACGCTCCTTGATTGTTTTTTTTAAAGGTATGTCTCATCCACGTCTTAATTCATGTCAACTGACCATGCCCACGTGCGTTGTTCAGTGAAGTTTATTTTGATCGTTATGTTTTGTTTTTTGTCGTGAGATTTAAATTGTGTTTTGAGAGTGTTTAATGTTTTTGTTTTGCTTTTTGGTTATTTAGTTTTTGTTTTTGTTAGTTTGTTTGTTTTTGGGTTAATCATGTTATCGTAAAGACTATCGATTTTATAAATCTGAGAGGAAGGTAAAAATAAATATAAAGTTGCACACTCTCTACTAGCCATGAAGTCGGGTTTCTTTAGCGCTACCATCCAGTTTTTATCGTGAAATTACTGTGACATTAGGTTTTGGGGGTTGTTTTTCATCTTTGTACAATTTAACTGTCGAGTAAACTTATAGAAATGTACGCTTTTTGGTGTCCATCAGTTTTAATTTTTTTCGCGTCGTTATTGTTTTTATCGTGAAATTAATGTGAAACTATGTTTGGGGGGTTTTGCTTTTTGTTTTTTGTTTGTTTGTTTTTCGCCTTGTAAATAATGGAATAATAGAGACCATTGATAACATAAAAGTAATGCGCTGATTTTTTTTTCCGCGTTGTTATTGTTTTTACCGTGAAATTAATATGAAATTATGCTTTGATGGTTTCGTTTTTATTTTGGTAATACATTTTTTTTTTTTTTTTTTTTTTTTTTTTTTTTTTTTTTTTTTTTTTTTTTTTTTTTTTTTAAATTGAATTGCCGAAACAATGGAAAAATATAGAGACCATTTATAGATGTAATGCGCTGATCCCCCCCCCCCCCCGCGTTGTTATTGTTTTTATCGTAAAATTAATGTGAATTTATGTTTTGAAGGTTTTATTTTTGTTTTTGTTTTGTTTTGTCTTTTTTTTTTTTTTAATCCAATTGCCTTGCAAATAATGGAATAATATAGAGACCATTCACCATTGAGTACATAGATATAATGCGCTGATTTTATTTCCATTGGCGGCTCGTGCGATTTGGCAACAATGGATTCTCTCCATTTAAAACTGTGTAAAATCATCGATTCTTTGGTGAGGCGTTGTGCCTCACCTAGTATCGATCTTTTTGCATAGATTTAAATGGCAAAAGAGCACAGTTGCCAGATTGCACGAGCCGCCGCTGTTTATTTCCTCGATAAGCGGAAGCTAAATGGATAATAGAAAAATGCACGCTCTTTTGCACACTTGAATTCTAACAAATGTTCGCAAGATAGTATGACTTCATCATATTAAAATGCGAGCTATAAGGATGATTTAAAAGTTATTTCGCAAGTTTACCAAAAAAAATGATTTTTCACCTTCAGAATATTCTCCTCGTTTTGTGACGCACTTTTCCCATGTATGAAACACTGTGGGAACTGTTCCACTTTGATTTGGCGCAACTCCACTACAGAAGTTTCTTTAATGTCGAATCTCCCGACTTTTTGTTGCGTATTTTAATCTAGGAAATAAGAAAAACTTCGTTTGAGCGAAGCAGTGGTGGCTCGTGCAATTCGCCCATTCTTTCACGGTGTGGATTTGCGGTGATTTTTTATTTAAAAGTTCAATTTTTACATTATTTTTCCTACATTAGTTATTTCATCCATAGTTTGTACAATTATTCAATTTTATCATAAGCATCTGAATAGTGTGCTTCAAGCGTGCTCGGGCACTTTTTTCAAGTATCTGGGGAAAAGGTACGTTAGAATTGGACTGAATTAATTTGTTTTGATTGCCTATAGATAGCTCTACACTGAAAAAAAAAAAAAAAAAATCAGCTAAATTTAACTAATTTCAACTTAAAAGTATGGACACCACTTAAAACTGTTAGTTTGACTATTCTAATTAGTAAAATTAACTCCATGCCGTGTTATTTAACATGGCACGGAGTTAATTTTACTAATTCAAATATTCAAACTAACATTTTTAAGTGGTGTCCATATTTTTTAATTTGAAATTAGTTAAATTTAGCTGATTTTTTTTTTCAGTGTACCGCATGTTCAAAAATTTTATTTTGTGGTTTGAAGCTAAAAAATTTACCCAAAAAAAAGCCTGATATCAGTGAGAAAGTTCGCATCAATGTTGCCAGACTGTCAGTGCTGTCATGCCGTTTTGCATATAATCAACGGTATTTTTAAATTTAAACCCGGCGATTTCAGCGGTTGACAAAAGATTACACAGTTCAGTTCAGTGTATAACTGAACTGCAAGAAAATACTCTGACCAGTAATCTTTTCTCGATTGGTGCAATCGAGCTGTTAAATTTTAAAATATCCGCAATTTTTTAAAGTCATCGACGACTCCACTGGTTGAGAAAAGATTACAGATGCGAGTATTTTCGTGCATTACAGTCATACACTGAATTGAAATGTGTAATCTTTTATTGACCCGGGGGAATCATCGGTGAATTGAAAAATGTCATTAATTTTACTCAAAACGGCAGCTCTGCAGACAGTGACGAAAATCCCCCCCTTATCCTCAAATTTTTTTGGAGTCGAGCAGTGGCGGCTCGTGGAATTTGGCAACAGTGTATCCTCCCATTTAATCAATGCAAAATAATCGATTCTCCCTGAGGCTGTCAGCCTCCGTAAGAATCGATTCTTTTTCCTAAGTTTAAATGAAACTTGCATGGTTGCCAAATCGCACGAGCCGCCACTGGGGCAAGTAGACACTTTCGCACAGAAACAAGATTTTTCACAGTTTCGCAACTTTTTTGAAATGCACTTTCGCACAGTTACAATTTCGCACAGTTTCGGTTGGTGCACAATTTGGCAACGTTTCATAACTTTTTCCCCGCACCAGTCAAAATAATGGGTCCATCCAAACTGCTGCACTGCATTTCGCATCCTCAGAACAGCGCCACACTGTAGTTTTTTTTTGCTCCCGAAATTTGTAATACTTTACACCCTCAACTACAACGCAGTCCTCTCCCGATTATTTTTAATTATTTTTAAAAATTTTTACTCATCGTTAAAAAAAATGTTTAAAATACGGTCATAACACTAACAGAAAATCTAAAATCACACGTAAATATGAGTGAAATTCGCACTCGCAATCACTAAAAATTCATTGAAACAGACGCACTTGTATGTGGCGGCCTCGCCCGCACGACCTCGCTAGCAGCGCCACTGCCGGCGCAACTTTGAACTTTCACACATCAGCTCGCGCACTCCAGCGACTTCACTTTCTCTCGTCGCTGATTGGCGCGCGAGCTAGCAGCGGTTCCATACAAATAGCAGCGCCCGCTCCCCATGATTCAGTATGCTGCTCGGAATCAAGACCCGTCGGACAATTAGCCACGCTGCCCAGATCACGGAATCAACACAATCTACTTCCTCAGCTCACGTCCGGCGTGACGTCTCACCTTTAGAAAACGGCCCTTTTCAGGGCCACCACGATCTTTCCGAGCACCTACAATTGGTGACCTCGACGTGATCTGATTTCCCAGGATATGATCCTTCGCCAGTCAAGGAGAACAGAAGAATTACAAGAGCATCAACCATGCCAGCAGATGATACCGCAAAAACCGTCGCCACACTGGAAGAGATAAAAAATGCTTTCAGTCACGTGAAGCAGCGCAACAAAGTTCTCGAGCAGCAATGATGGCTATGCAAGCCCAAGTGCAAAAGCTCGAGGATCAAAGCGCTAGCACAACTCAACTCATGACCGTCAGCCAACCATTTCCAACTTCGACCATTCGAATAATATACAATTACCCTCTTTCATTCCTGACAGACCTGACTTGTGGTTTTCACAAATTGAGGCTTTTTTTTCCATTCATCGATCGATTCCAAAATTGCCAAATATGGCCATGTTGTCGGTAAAATCGAAGGACGCGGGGCGCGAGAGATGCAGACTTAATCTTTTCCCCACCACCCACAGCCCCTTATACTACTATTAAAAACGCACTCATCGAACGTTTGTCGGAAAGTGACTTTTCCCAAAAGTCCGACAACTTTTGTCAGACGTTGACTTGGGCGATCAACACCGCCCCAATTTTTGCGCCATTTACAAAGCCTTTCTGGTAAAGCTGCTGTACACGAAAACCTAGTAAAAACACTATGGCTTCAACGGTTACCAAACCCTAGTGCAGACTATACTGCAAGGTCAACCAGACACAGTTCCTATTATCCAACTTGCTAAAATAGCTGCCCGGGATCTTAGAAACCATGCTAGTACCATCTCATGCCAACCGCAATCCTTCCGCAGTTTATTCAACGGCATCTAACGGTCCACCCGAAGATCAGAACAATATGTAAAAAACTCTTGACATGATCTTAACTCGCTTAGAAAATTTAGAGAAAAAGAATAATTACTTTCGTTCCAGATCTCGTAGAAAAACGCCAAACCCCTCGTTTTAGAAACAGGTCAAATTCGCGATCATTCAACAATAATAATAACGGACTTTTTACTACCATGACAAATTTGGCAACGAGGCGAGACGTTGTAGTCAGCCATGAAATTTTTGCAAAAAATGCACAAGGCAGCCAGTAAAGGCGGCGACTAGCTGCCACAACCAAAAGTCAGACCGTCTATTCATAGTAGACAAAATCTTAGGTCAAAAATTTTTAATCGACACTGGCTCCGATATTTGTTGTTTCCGCGCAAACTATTGCACGAAAAATTCAAGGCCACTAACTACCAGCTTAATGCGGCAAACGGCACAAGCATTCACACCTACGGGTTCCTACCTTTGACTCTAAATTTAGGACTCAGACGCGCTTTCACATGGCGATTCGTCATTGCTGATGTTGCCACGCCCATTATCGGCTCAGACTTTCCGCAAAATTCCTTTATTGCCTGATTGTCGGAACAATTTGCTCATAGATGGCGTGACAAATCTCAAATCTGCCGGCCTAACAGCAAATACTGTGCAACCTAGTGTCACAGCGTTTACTTTGTCGGATTGTAGCTTGCTAAACGATTTCCCCTGAGCTTACTCGACCTTGCGGTACGCCTAGGAAATTGCTTCATTCGACACAACATTTTATTAGAACAACAACGGTCCACCAGTCACCAGCCGACCTCGTCGCCTTCGGCCCGACAGATACCGCATTGCAAAAGCGGAATTTGAAGCCATGTTACAAGAAGGAACTATAAGAAGGTCAGAGAGTTCATGGTCTTCTCCTTTACACCTTGCCCCCAAAAAAGAAAACAACTGGCGCCCATGCGGAGACTACAGAGCTCTAAACGCGAGAACTGCACATGACGAATATCCCATACGTCACATTCATGATTTACGCAAAATCTAAAAGGATGCACCGTATTTTCTAAAATCGACCTGGTAAAAGCGTACACTCAGATACCCGTAAACCCCTGACGACATACCCAAAACCGCTATTACCCCCCCTTTTGGTTTTTTTAAATTTTTTATACATGAGTTTCGGATTACGGAACGCGGGTCAAACATTCCAGCGCTTCATTGATGAAGTCCTACACGGACTGACTTTTTTTTCCCCCTATATAGACGACATTCTTATCGCGTCTAAAAAAAAAGAAGAGCATGAAGCACATCTTAGGACAATATTCCAACGCCTAGTTGAACATGGAATTCTAATCAACATCAATAAAAGCTCTTTCTTCCAAAAATCCGAAATTTTTCTTAGGGTACGAAGTTTCTGCCAAAGGCACTAGTGCACCAAAAGATCGAGTGACATCCCTCCCCTCTTTTACTCAACCTAGTACTACTCGAGGTCTCAAGAGATTTCTAGGTATGATAAATTACTTTAAAAAATTTTCTACCTAACGCCGCTGAATACCAGGCTGCCCTCAACACAGCAGGGGCCCGGTCTCAAGGGCAATCAACCGATTCATTGGACTCCAGAACTATCCGAATCGTTCAAAAAATGCAAAGAAAGTCTATCTCAAGCAACACTATTAGCCCACCCTGACCCGGAAGCTACCTTAGGTCTTTTCACCGATGCCTCTGGCACTTCCATTGGTGCAAGTTTACAAAATGTGTAAAAGACGATTGGGAACCACTTGCTTTCTTTTCTCGAAAACTGACACCCAGACAGCGTGATTGGCCACCGTATTACAGAGAACTCTACGCTGTATACGCCGCCATTCAGCATTTTAGACACTCACTTTAAGGTCTAAATTTTGCGATCTACACAGATCACAAACCGTTAGTGTTCGCTTTCAAAAAAAAAAGACAAACTTCCACCGGTTCAAATTAACCATTTGTCATACATTGCGCAATTCTCAACGGACATCAGATACATATCCGGTCCTTCTAATGTCGTCGCCGATGCTCTCTCGAGAATTGAGACCATCTCCACTCCAGAGGCCATCGATTTCAAATCACTCGCCGAAGCGCAGACAAATGACAAAGAACTTGAAGAACTTCTAACCCCTGAAAATTCGCTTCAACTTGAGCAAGTAAAAGTTCCAGGAACGTCAATTAAAATATTTTTCGACAAATCCGAAAACAAAAGGCCATACATCCCATTATTATTCCGCCGCCAAGTTTCAATCAAGTACACGACCTCAGTCACCCTGGAATCAAAGCCACAGCAAAACTGTTAACATCTCGTTTCGTTTGGCCTAGCATTCAAAGAGACTGCAGGGATTGGGCTCGATCATGCCAAGCTTGTCAGAAAGCAAAAGTGACCCGCCATGTCCACTCTCCTCTAGGAACCATTCCTACACCAACAGAGAGATTCAAACATATCCATATAGACCTCATAGGCCCCCCTTTCCCTTTGCCGATTCTTACCGCTATTGCCTTTCAGCAATCGACAGGTTCACACGCTGGCCTGAAACTCAACCTTTTTATGGCATCACGGCCAAGGAAGTTGCGGAAGCTCTGTTGTTATGTTGGATTTCCAGGTTCGGATGCCCTGCCACCATCTCGACCGATCAAGGACGACAATTCGAGTCAAATCTATTCCTGGAACTCGGCAAAATTTGGGCACTAAGCGAAACCGCACCACTAGCTATCATCCATGTTCTAATGGCATGATAGAAAGGTTCCATAGACAACTGAAAAGCGCCCTCTGTGCCACCCTGGTCTATCATGGGTTCAGGCCCTACCTTTAGTCATGCTCGGAATTCGCACATCTTTCAAGGAAGACCTCAAAACTTCGTCGGCAGAGCTTGTTTATGGAGAGCCACTCCGCATACCTGGAGAATTCTTAACGGCTCCCCCAAAAAATATTGCAAATCCTTCAGATTTCGTCATCCAACTCCGTAACCAAATGAACGTTCTCCGACCAGTTGCTGGCACACGCCATGCCCAAAAAAATCCATTTGTATTCAAGGACCTTGCCACTTGTACCCATGTGTTTTTTAGGGACGACACTGTAAGAGGCTCTCTCGTCCCACCATATACTGGCCCACATCACATTACGGCAAAAGACGACAAATGTTTCACTATCATAGTAAACGGAAAGGAGAGAAAAGTGAGCCTGGACAGGTTAAAAACCCGGGGTACATTTTAAATGTCCCGCCAGATATCACTCCTACCAACAACTTAAAAACGAAGGTTACCCAAATTTTCCCAAATTACACAACTCGGTATGGCAGACAAGTAAAATTTATTATCCCTCGAACCGTCAAGGTCAACTAATTTCCTATATATAACAAAAAACCAATTATTCTACTCATTCAATTCTTCCCGGTGCTACAATGTCAAACGCTTACAATTCACGTCCATCTGACAAAACCATATTAAAGCGAATTTTTCTCAAGCAAAATTCTCTCCCCCCAAGAAGAATTGACCCCCCCAAAATGTTGGCATGGCCTGTTCCTTTTTTGTCTACCTATTGCAAATATAGACACTCTTTAGAGTCGACTTTCCCCCCCACTTCCCCTTCTGTCGATTTATCCCCCCCGAAAACCTACCAACAGATTTCTAGCTCATCTTTACTTGCAACGCAGACCAGCAATTACGCAGCTCAATTCAATCTCAAATGCACACCTGCCCAACTCGCGTGTTGCAATTACTGGAGTTGGCACCTCAACAAAAACAAATTAACAACACCTGGACCAGCAAATTGTTCTGTTCGGATCAAATCAAGGCCGCACCATTTTTTTGTTTATCCAGACCCAAATTCACCTTGTCCCACCTCAAATACTCGATCATGCACTCCTATGATACAAGTCATAATCAAACCGGGACACCATCCGAAACTTTGTGATACATGCAGAAAATGCAAAAACCTGTGCATATGCTTCCACAACTTCGCCGATTCTTGTACCCACACGGCATGTCCTTGCCGAAATAAAATAGAATTAAAACTACCGGTTCTATTAACAAACCAAATTTTTCTTAAAACAGCGTGCGAAAACAATAGTCATTATGCCGAACGAACAATAAAAATATCGAAGCCATGCATCCTACTGAATTCTAGTCCTTGTTTTTAACATGTTTTTGTCCATAGTTCCTTTTATAGCCTGAGGCCTGACTCCGTCACTTCGCAGGGGGCTACTGTGGCGGCCTCGCCCGCACGACCTCGCTAGCAGCGCCACTGCCGGCGCAACTTTGAACTTTCACACATCAGCTCGCGCACTCCAGCGACTTCACTTTCTCTCGTCGTGATTGGCGCGCGAGCTAGCAGCGGTTTCCCTACAAATAGCAGCGCCCCCGCCCCCTGATTCAGTATGCTGCTCGGAATCAAGACCCCTCGGACAATTAGCCACGCTGCCCAGATCACGGAATCAACACAATCTACTTCCTCAGCTCACGTCCGGCGTGACGTCTCACCTTTAGAAAACGGCCCTTTTTAGGGCCACCACGATCTTTTCCCAGCACCTACATGTACAAAAAAAAAAAAAAAAAAAAAAAAAAAAAAAAAAAAAAAAAAAAAAAAATCTAAAACGCGTAACATTTATAAAACATACGACACGAGTTCCATGATTTCGGGCAACCCGGGAGGAGGACACTGTGACCCGATAGGACCTGCAAAAGTGCGGTCACGTCCGCGAAGTAATCTGTAATATCAGCTCCCTGATAAGAAAATACTTTCCTCCGCACCTCACAATGCAGTCGAGCAGTGATGCCAGATTGGCACTAATACAGACTGTGCGAAAGGGAACTGTGCGCGAAAGTGTGTTTCAGAAAAAAATGTGCGAAAATGTACTTGTGCGAAACTGTAGTACAGCCGCCACTGGAGTCGAGGGGGAAGAGGGGAATAATTTCCATCAGACTCTCATCAGTGCAAGCCCGCGTATGCCACTGTTCCCCGCTTAAGTTTGTCTCCTTCCCCCAAGAAGTTAATTTTTTTTGATGAAACAAACAATGGATTATAAAGAAACCGGTGGTTTTTTTTATCACTATGCATTA
>VMOF01000013.1:6183946-6204621 GCA_011764245.1 Trialeurodes vaporariorum
CCGTGGGTTCTTGGAAATCTTCCGTGCCAATAAAGAGGTCGGGAGAACAAGGGCCACTGCGAAGGGTTGGAGTAGCCGGCATAGTCGCACTGTTGCTAAATAGTGCATTACTTCCTGAGTATAATTATTTACTTAACATGCTTATTGATCAAACTATATTATAAGAACCATTCATCCGAAATGGCAATGAAGATGTTTAAAAGGTGAGGCAGCTTTTATTCAAACCCACCTGACACGGGGAGAAAACCTCGGGGAAGAAAAGGGACAGAGAGACTGAGCTGTCATATTATTTTTGTGAATTCACAAATCGTTCGTTTACCTAAACCCAAAGAAAATCAATGTTGAGTCTAATGCTCTTCTTTCCCCGCAAGTGTCACTATAATAGTCAGTCTTTCCACAAACAATTTAACAATCTCAAGTGATACAGTTGTTTGTTCACGCCTTTCAAAAGGGTGGGTCATGCGGTGACCTTGCGACGAAGGTTTCAGGTCGTTTGGTCACCTAAAAATTGGTCTACAATCACGAGGTCTAAAAAATTACGTCTGATGACAAAAAGTCTAATTTATTAGGTCCATAGACAAGAAGTCTATAATTCACGGACGTCTACTTAGAAAAAAAGTCCTCAGGTTTTTGGTCCAGGAAAACAGGTCTACGACGAGTGTATACCAAGTTAACAAATACGGCTTTTGAAAAATTGGTCCACAAAATTTTGCCAATAAATTAAAAGTAGACCTATATCATACGCACTGAATTGAGAAAAAAAAAATGTGGTGAGGACCCATTTAAACAAGAATAGATCCAATAATACGAGACTAATACCTATTAATATATTTACTGGCGTAAGAAATGTAGAAAAAATAAGCAACGAAATTTTAAGCGGATACGTTATTTGTATGTGAGCAAAATTTATAAGGTAGACCCATTTTGCAATTAGACCTAGTTTGTAAGAAGACATAATGGAGCTCTTGCAAGGTTTTGCTGCAGACAAATGGCCTATCAATTCCGATGTAAAATGCTGCGAAAATAACGATGAGACCATTTAAAAACGTCTAAAACTCACTCCTCGCAGAGAAAACTTAACTTGAAATTTCGGGTGACCACCCTTGCACGTTAGCACCAACCTTGGCTTCGGACCCCAAACAAAAGAATAGGACATGAAATTAAGTGCCGTCTTCCTCGTTTATTACGCAACGTAGAACTTCTCTGTAGTTATCACCGTGCTCCTAGTGACAAAATGGGTATAAATGGACCTTTAATTCCTTCAAATTTACTTTTTGAAAGCAAAATCATTATAATCTCATTGTTAAAATTCGTAGGTTGTGTTCTTTTGTTTGGGGTTCGAATATGAGGTTGGTGCGTACATACAAGGGAGGTCACCCGAAATTTCAAGTTAAATTTTTTGTTTTCTCTGCGAGGAGTGAGTTTTAGACTTTTTTAATGGTCTCAACGTTATTTTCGCAGCATTTTACATCGGAATTGATGCTCCCTTTGCCTACAGCAAAACCGTGCAAGAGCTCCATTAGCCAATGTACGAGGAATCGGTTGACATAAAATCGCTAGTGGACGAAATGACACAGTAGACGAAGTGGTTGTGGACGAAATAATAGTATAGACCTAATTTTAAGTTGACCAAAAAAATAGTAGACGTTATTGCAGTAGACCAAACTACCTCTAACCGCGACGACCCCCCCCCCCCCCCCCACCTTGACTCACGGATAGCAAATGGGATACGTCGGATTAACATCAAATTCGATCATCTTTGGGGTTTGTGGTTGGAAGTTAAAGGTAAAAAGAGCAGCGAAGTGCAGATACATAATCTTAATTTATCTCGCGAAAGAGGAGAACTGCCACAGTTGCGACTAAAATAAGTCAGATTTCACCAGAGCTGCCGTTTTGCGTATAACCAATGCTATTTTTCTATTCACCGATGATTCCACCGGTTGAGAAAAAATTACACGGCTCAATTCAGTGTATGACTGTAATGCATGCGAAAATACTCTTAACTGTAATCTTTCCGTAATCGGTGGAAACTCCGTCAATTAATTAAAATATCCGCAAGTTTTTTAAAGTCATCGACGACTCCACCGGTTGAGAAAAGATTACACATGCGAGTATTTTAGTTCATTACAGTAATACACTGAACTAAACTGTGTAATCTTCTCTCAATCGGTGGAATCATCGGTGAATAGAAAATTGATTATACGCAAAACAGCAGCCCTGGATTTCACACGCGGGGTGATTAATTCCTCTCTATCAAGCTCCCATTTGTAAGACTAGGCACGGTTTTCACTGCTTTTATTGATCAACATCTGTTTACGCTTTGAAACATTCTTTTGGGATTTTTAGACATTCTTGGGATGTATCATGATTAAAATTAGCAGATTCGTCGAAAATCAACTCATTATCCGTAAAACACCGTTGGCAAACAACTGCGATTGTAAACAAAAGTGCAAAATCGCATCCAACGGCGGCGTCCATAGAGCCTAAAACTCATCGAACCATCAGAAGTTGACTACCCTCTTGTCTAAACTAGAGTCCCCTATACCTATTTATGAAAGAGTCAAGACACGTGAACAGAAGTGAAGAAGAAGAAGGTGTCTGAGGAGCCTGGAGGCGCGCCTCTTGTTTAAATTTTAACCAACGATCTTCCCGCCAAAGATTACTTGTACATGTATTCGTGTGTAAATAATCTTTGTAAGGTCAACCTAACCTTCAATTACCGTTAGCTTCACTACCTGCTTTAATTTACAGTGAAGAGTATTGTGTGAATTTTATTCCGTTCTGAATATATTTGCGTCAATTTCAATAGAAAATTTCATCAGTATAAGCTAAAACTGCCGAAAGTTTCCTAAAAGCTGCGGGCGGCTGGGAAGATGGTGCCATGAAGATGTAAACAAGAGGCAAGCCTCCAGGCTTCATAGACCCCTTCTTGAGATGGAACCTCGTACGGTGAGACTCTTCCGTATATACATGTAGGGACTCTAATAAGAGATGCTGCACTGAGTGCACTGTTGCGGTATCAATTTAATAAGGGCTAAAATGTTAGGTAGATAACAGTTTATGTATTAGAAAAAAAAATAACACGCGCGCGAGGTTTACGGAAAGCATTCCATATGCGGTCCAGTGGCGTAGATACGCAGGGTTTTTGTCAGCGGGGGCTTGCAGTGATGAGCATATTTGACTGAAAATTATTCCCCTCTTCCGCTAAAAATCGAAGGTCTGGGGGATTTTGCTCCTTTAGCTCCCTCCCCCTTGCGTATGCCACTAGCCGTAATATAAGCGCGAAGCCTTATAGCAAGACTTAATAATATTGCTTTTCTTTTTCAGTTCGCTCTGCAATTATGGATGATAATGGAGTAATCTGGCAGCTGGTGGTCGAGAGGATCCCATCATGTCCAGGTAACGTATTCACTGGCGCAACCAGGATATCTTCCATATCTCTCATATCCCATTTGAATGTATGAGTAGGAAAAGGATAGAAGGAGGGGGGTTTTATCCCCTTGTCCATCCTTGTCTAACATACGTTTCTTAATGGAGAAGATGATGAATCTCTCGGTGCGCTACTGAACGTATTTATACCATGCACCGGAAAATAAGGATTATCAGAAGCATGAGGATGAGTGAACCGATGTAAAGGATGGTACCAGCAGTGGCGGGTCCAGAGAATTATTATGGGGGGGGGGGGCACGCCTGTGAAATTTTGAAATTTGAAGCGTCGGTGGAAGCGATTTTGGGCTCTTTCCTATTGAAAAAAGGCAACATTTTAGGCTTCTGGGGGCACGTAAACCCCCCCCCCCCGCCCCCGTGGATCCGCCACTGGATGGTACTTACATTACCAGAATTCTAGTGTTTGTACCATAGTTCTTGAAAATGTTGAGGAAATTCTAGTTCGATCACCGTATTTTGGTATACAAGAATTTTCTGGTCAAAGTACTAAACTTTCTATGGTTCACAAATCGTTGGGTTTCTTATAACATTACTATACAGGGTGTGAGGAAAGTCCCCCCCCTGTCTAACTATTGAACGGTTGGAGATAAAAACACGAATCTTGGGGGATGTTTATAACTTAATGGGAACTACTTTTTGGAGTATCCATAATTTCCGGGGGGCGCCCCTAAGGGGGGGGGGGGTTTGCCCCCTAACTCAACATTTTCAAAAGGCAACCCCTATCTTGTGAAACATCGTTCGAAAGGCCATACAATTCTAAGACTTTTGGTGCAAACCGCAGGTCGATCTCGTTTTCCGTTTTCGATATATCGATAGTCAAATTTCGATTTCGACCCATTTTCAAAAAATCAGGACTCCCATTTGAAAAGTCGGAATTTAGAAAACTAGGAGTCAAAAATACTTTGAAAAGCAAGTACTTTTCAGAAAAAATACGGTTTTGATATTAGTCTAGTCTTAGCGCCCCCCATGAAATTATTTAAAAAATGACCCCTCAGGGAGGCTTTCTCAAAAATTCCGAGCCACGTCCCCTATCGAGTGATACATCGCTCAAAAGGGCACTCAAAACTGAGCATTTTGGCGCAAATCGCAGGTCGATATCGTTTTTGGTTTTCGATATATCGAATGACAAAGTTGGATTTGTACCCATTGGCAAATTTCGATGTATCGAAAACCATAAACGATATCGACCTGCGATTTGCGCCAAAATGCTCAGTTTTGAGTGCGCTTTTGAGCGATGTATCACTCGATAGGGGACGTGGCTCGGAATTTTTGAGAAAGCCCCCCTGAGGGGTAATTTTTTTAAATAATTTTGGGGGGCGCTAAGACTAGACTAATCCCAGTAAACATTTCCGGTCTCAAGATGGTCTTGTGAATATCTGGGCATGAAAGATGTCTGAAAGATGACTTCAAGATAATATGCGCGCCGTAACATATCTGCAAAATAACTGCAAGATGTTGGTAAACACACGATAAAATTTAGATAACTTTCAGTTCTTTTGGAGACAACTTGATACGGCACATGCTTCTGTGTGCTCCGGAAGTTGTCTTCTCAATATACAACATCTAACAAGTTAACTAAGATACTGTGCAGATATTTTGAAGATATTCAATTCTGAACTTGTAAGTCCAGAAACTCTCCAGATATTCTGAAGATATTCAATTCTGGACTTGTAATTCCAGATACTCTCCAGATATTCTGAAGATATTAATTCTGGACTTGTAAGTCCAGATACTCTCCAGATATTCTGAAGATATTCAATTCTGGACTTGTAATTCCAGATACTCTCCAGATATTCTGAAGATATTCAATTCTGGACTTGTAAGTCCAGATACTCTCCAGATATTCTAAAGATATTCAATTCTGAACTTGTAAGTCCAGATACTCTCCAGATATTCTGAAGATATTCAATTCTGAACTTGTAATTCCAGATACTCTCCAGATATTCTGAAGATATTCAATTCTGGACTTGTAAGTCTAGATAATCTCCAGATATTCTGAAGATATTCAATTCTGGATTTGTAAGTCCAGATACTCTCCAGATATTATACGAGTATGAAGATTCCACTCCTTTAAATATGTTTAATTTGCTCCATTCCTACGCGAGCCGGCGTAGCTCATCGGGTAAAGTACTTGGCTTCCACCGCAGCGGCCCAGGTTCAAATCTCGGAACTTCTGGTATACTGTGTCAACTCTTTCTGTGTATGTTCTGTGTATGTATCTTGAATGCAGGGGCGTGTCGAGAAGGGGGGGGCTGGATACCCTTGCCTTTCGGGGGGCGGCAAAATCAGGGTGATCAACCAAAAAAAAAAAAAGAAAAAAAGAAAAAAAAAAAAAAAAAAAAAATAAAGAAAAAAAAGAAAGAAAAAAAAAAGAAAAAAAAAAGAAAAAAAAAAAAAAAAAAAAAAAAAAAAAAAAAAAAAAAAAAAAAAAAAAGAAAAAAAAAAAAAAAAAGAAAAAAAGAAAGAAAAGAAAGAAAGAAAGAAAGAAAGAAAGAAAAAAGAAAGAAAGAAAGAAAAGAAAAGAAGAAAAAAAGTTCAAATTTCAAAAAAAAAAAAAAAATAAAGGTCATTTAATTTTTCATTTTGTTCGCGGAGGATGGCAAGATTGCATTATTGCCCCCCACCTTTTTGGAAACCACGGCACGCCCCTGCTTCAATGTATCTCTTCTACAGCTAATAATATGTGTGTAATGTGCTATCCAGGACTCTGCAACATGCGGTACCAATCTAGATGGAATAACTTTATAATGAGTTACAAGAATCACCACCCAGAGTGCGCTGTTTATTTAGTCTAAAAGTTCTGCATTTTATCTGCAAATGTCCGCCTGTTTCGAATCTTCTAGCGATCCGCGCAGATAATCTTGACATGGTCTGGAGGATATCTGATAGTCATCAACCCGGGTCAGCCTCCCAGTTGTGCACAAGACAACTTCCAGATATGCTCAAGATATTCGTGCAAATAATCTTGAAACATTTCCGATCTTATGAGCATCTTGGAGCTGATCTAAGTCAGTTGACTTGATAGTCTAAAAGTTCTGCATTTTACCTGCAAATGTCCACCTGTTTCGAAGCTTCTAGCGATCCGCGCAGATAATCTTGACATGGTCTGGAGGATATCTGATAGTCATATCAACCCGGGTCAGCCTCCCAGTTGTGCACAAGACAACTTCCAGATATGCTCAAGATATTCGTGCAGATAATCTTAACATGGTCTTGAAGATATCTGAAAAACAATAACTTGGGAACCTCTCCCAGTTGTCTGCAATACAATTTGAAAAGCTATCCAGGCTGTCGTCTTCAGATATCCTCCAGACCATGTCAAGATCATCTGTGCGGATCACTAGAAGATCCGAAACAGGCGGACATTTGCAGGTAAAATGCAGAACTTCTAGACTATCTAGTCAATTGCCTTAGATCAGCTCAAGATGCTCGTAAGACCGGAAATGTTTACTGGGATATCAAAACCGTATTTTTTTCTGAAAATACTTGCTTTTCAGAGTATTTTTGACTCCTAGTTTTCTAAATTCCGACTTTTCAAATGGGAGTTCTGATTTTTTGAAAATGGATCGAAATCGAAATTTGACTATCGATGTATCGAAAACGGAAAACGAAATCGACCTGTGATTTGCGCCAAAAGTCTTAGAATTTTATGGCCTTTCGAACGATGTTTCACAAGATAGGGGTTGCCTTTTAAAAGTTTTGAGTTAGGGGGGCCCCGGAAATTTTGGATACGCCAAATAGTAGTTCCCATTAAGTTGTAAACATCCCCGAGTTTCGTTTTTTTATCTTTAACCGCTCAAAAGTTAGACGGGGGGGGGGGAGACTTTCCTCACACCCTGTAGAATTTAGCAATGATGTTTTTCAGTGCAGGGCCTACGCTAGTTATTTCAAGTTACCTGATCACCAAAGTTTTCTTTAAAGGTCCATATGAAATACATAAATAGAAAAAAGGAAGAAGAAAATTTAAGAGAATCGGTGAAAATACTTCCAAGCGACAAAATTTAAGTGATGAAGGGTTCAATTTGCAGAAGGGAGAAGAAGCAGCCCACTGGCGGATCTAAGAAATTCTCCTTCTCTCTCTTTTCTCATTACAACGTATGTGCTAGAAAAGGATAGAAGAGAGGATGAAAATCACGCGACTGTTCTTGATCTGTCCTTTTCTAACACACGCATTTTAATGAGGAAAGAGAGAGAAGGATGAATTCCTGGATCCGCCGCGGCCGCGGCCACTGCGAGCATTAGCAACAGAGAAGTTGATAAATGTTTTAAGTCCTATCCCAAAGTGAGGCAGCATGGGCGATGATCTGATTCTGGGTTGTTAGCCTCTTATTTTTTAACCTTAAAATCGAAAATTGTGATCAAGCCAGTGGAAATTGATCTCAAACAAAAGTGCAAGTGTTTCAGAGTAGCTATCTGGACACAGAATTCGAATACAACTATCCAGGTAAGAATGTAGCTCTAAGGTGTGTGACCCAAAGGTGGCCCGGCTCCTCCTACGGTGGCCCACCCCAGCTTATTTCAGTTAATTACACGAATTGACGATAGATGGCGTCAGTGCTGAGTAGCAGGATGTTATCGCTTCCCTCACTCCAAAAATGAAGAGCATCGGGGGATTCAGTCGGCGCGGAACAGTGAAACGTCCATTTTCGCAGATCTTCAGCTAATTTTCATGGAAGTAAACAATCGTAAAAGCTAAGCCCTTAAGTTGATTCCACCGTTGACTTTCAATTCAACATAATCATTATTATTTCTGGTGTAACTAGGGTCTAGATTCCTTTTTTGAACTATAAAATAGCATTTGAATACTTATTAATGAGATTCAAAAGGGGGTGTTTACCTTTAGGTGCATCAAAAGTATGAGGGGTGGCCACCTTAGGTGCATGTATTGCGCGATGTCAAAACTCTGCTTTTTTTCAACCGCAAGAAAAACCTCAAAAACAAGCAAATTTTAAAAAAAATGAAACTAACAAATGATAGCCAACTGTCTTAATAGTAAATTGACATATTTAGTTTTTTTTTTTTTTATCTCTCATGACTTATACGTGCATATAGGCCACAAGCATAGGTATGGCCACCTTTGGGTCACTCTTACCTTACTCTCTACAGCCACCTATAGACAAATTGGGTTAAATATAAGTAATTTTTTAGTTTATTGTCAGAAGACACCAGAGAGTTTAAACATCCATGTTCAGTGGCGTAGCCAGGAATTTTTTAAGGGGGTTCGGAGGTCTGAAAATTGTCAAGGGGGGTTTCAAAGATACTAATTTGGTCAAATTTGTCTGAAAACGCAAAAAATGACCTTTTTTTGGACAAATTATGGTGTCACGGAGAGGGGGGGGGGGTCCAGACCCTCTGGACCCCCCCCCCTCCGGCTACGCCACTGCCATGCTCCCATCAACTAGATTTCCATTGTAATCTTTGCCGTGAACCCACTTTTAAGGCGTCTATATAGCTTTTTGATACTTTCAATGCCTCTAAACAGAGGCGAGGCGTGCGATTTGGCAACTTTCCTTTTTCCCCTTTTATACACGTTAGAAAGGTCGGAATGCCTGGTCACCCGCGATGACTAAAGCGTTCGATTTTTTTGGTAAATCTACATCTAAATCGAATCTAAATGAGGACAATACACTGTTGCCAAATTTCACGCTTCGCCACTGCCTCTAAACTTTTTGTAACACTAAATTTTCTGTTTCCTGCTTTTATAGCTGCCAGTGCTGCCACTCCAGACGCGTCAGAGGTATTCATCGAAAAAGATATACCCCTCATCACCCTTTGGGATGAAGAGGATGGTGAGCATCATTTAAATAAAGCAATCCTAAGAATTAAGGTTTTTAATACAGTACCACATTAAACACCGGCGGATCCAGGCATTTAGCCTTCTCTGTTCTCTCTCTTCTCCAAGAACGTGTGTGTTAGAAAAGGACAGATTAGGGGCAGATCTTTTCTTTTCTAACACATGTGTTCTCATGGGAAAAGAGAGAGGGAGAGAGAGAGGGGGGGAGGGGGACAATTTCTTGGATCCTCCAGTGCACACCAAAAAACTGTCGTTTTGCATAACCCTAACGTATTCTGACGTATTGCTGACGACGTCAGCATCTACAAAATTTTTGTTTAGATTTTTTTGAGCCCAAAACAAGCAAAACTGGTTGAGAATTAAATCCACAAAATTATGAAACTCAAGTTGCCATAAGCTTAGTGAGTGCGACTGAGTTTGACTTTTTTTTTTTTTTTTTTAAGGAAAACATCGGATGCACCGAAAAAAAGGAATTGTTGTGACTACAAAGCTGTAGATTGTTGAAATGACCGTACATTTTTTGGTTAATATAAGCATGGGCGTGCTTGAGTGGACAATTAGATTTTGTTGAAATTGCAAGACAGATTTTGCAGTTTTTACAATCTTGTCAGATTGTTAAGAGTACAAATTGGTTTGTTGGTTTTACAAAACTATTGTAGTTTTAACAAAATGTTTTGTGAATGCAGCAATATTTAAATTTGTTCCGTTAACTAACCATTATTTTGTTGCGTCAAGAAAAAACATTTTTATAACAACAAAATTGGTTTTTAGGAATAACTCGACTGGATCGTAAAAATTACAATACAAGGATTGTTGTTTTAGCTATTTTTAATTTAGTAGATTCATCAAAAAAACTTGTAATTCCTACAATGTCGTTTTGGAGGCTTTACTTGACTGGATTGTAAAAATTACAATACGCGGATTTTTTTTTTGCACTTTTTAATTTAGTAGATTCAACAAGAAAAATTGTGAAACCAACAATGTCGCATTGAAGACGTTACTCGACTGGATAGTAAAAATTGCAATGCAAGGAATTTTCGATTTGCATTGGCGAGCGCATTGGTTTGTTTCGATCAGTCTATACACACATATACGTAGACTAATGCTACTGGTATCTGAGAAATTGAAGGCGCCGAAGCATTCTTTAGCCGAACAACCATCAGTGAGTACACGCACTGGTTGGTCAATTTCTCTGGGCAGCTCAAATTTATAGCCGACATGATTTCTCGATTCGTCCTCTGAAATTCTACGCAAATTCGAGCGCGGGATCTAGTGAGATTTTATTTCAAACGCGCAATTTCAACTTTTTTTTTCTCTCTCTTTTTTTTTTTTTTTTAAATAGAAAAAATTTAATATTACAAGGAGTGAAAAAAACGGAACCAGCCTACATTTATCGCGAATGGCCTCGAATTTGGAAAAACGCTGAAGCACGTGTTCGCTTATCTCTAAGGGGACATTGTTTGGGCGGTCAAAATTTCGGGGCCCTCTCATTTGGGGGTACCACCCCCCGGCTCCTAAGAGTTGCGTCCCGCGGTCAAAATTTTGGACGAGTTGCGTCCCGCGGCCAAAACTAGAATTCCGAGTTGCGTCCCGTTTTTCAAATAAATGGATAGTAAACAGAAACTTGGCATCGATGCACCATCTCTGACTGTTAGTATTTCCTTGCTCTCTTCTTATCATATCACCTGAAACATCTGAAAAGAGGGGACTTGAACAAATGAGGAGAAGGTAAGCCAGGTTAATGTAAACAAAGAAAGACCGTTGTATTGAGTTCAAATATGCGGTGGACATCCCTCACCGCTGGGTTACAAAATGTTCTAAATTAACTAAAGAATTTGTTAAAAAAAAAACGGAAAAAAAAGGTTAAAAATGGTGGATCAGTTTTAACCATTTTTTTTTTTTTTTTTTTTTTGTAAAATTATCAATTTTTTCGGTTTTTTTTTATACCAATTCGTTTTTTTTCAGCGTTGTTTTTGTTTTTTGTTTTTACAACTTCTTTTGCTATTTTCATTTTCAAGAAAAACAAAAACAAAAAACTTAAACGACACTGAAAAACGAAAAATTAAAGTGGTTGAAATAACCAAAAATTGGTCAATTGGACAAAAAATTTGATTAAAAATGATTCAACAGAAGAAACAGAAGAAGAAGAAGAAGAAACAGATAGTACACACACATGTGTTTGCGTGTGTTTTTATCCTCTTAAACCTTCCGTTCCCAAGCGTTAATGCGATTCTCATGTTTCAGGTGATATGATAAGAAGAGAGCAAGGAAATACTAACAGTCAGAGATGGTGCACCGATGCCAAGTTTCTGTTTACTATCCATTTATTTGAAAAACGGGACGCAACTCGGAATTGTAGTTTTGGGCGCGGGACGCAACTCGTCCAAAATTTTGACCGCGGGACGCAACTCGTATGCAGCCCACCCCCCTCCCCCAAACCTACAACGCTCAAACGGCATCCCCTATCTTGAGACACCTCATTCGAAAGAATATTAAATTTTAAAACTTTTGGCGCAATTCGCGTGTCGATATCTCGATTTGCGTCCGATATATATCAAAGGTCAAACGTCAAAATAGACCCAACTTTCAAAAAATCGCAGCGCTTCTTTAAAGTATCCAAATTGAACAAACTGCGGGTGAAAAATAATTTCCAAAGCAAGCACTTCACGATGCTTATGGCTGCAATACCCGAAAATTGATTTAAATTTGATTTTTAGCCCTAAACATATTTCGAAAATTTTGGATAATTTTGAAACCCCGTTTCCCAAGGTAAACGGTCATAGTGATGTGTTTAAGGGACTAACAATCGTCAAATAAGTACCTCTGATGGTCTTTAAGCCTTTAAATTACATTATTACCATTAATTTCCAACTTTTCTCACCACTCACAATGATCAATTTATTATTAACGCGGTTTTTGAGCACTTTAGGGCCATCGCAGAAGTATACTACATCGACGATTTACAGTCCATCAAACAACACTATGACCATTTACCCTGGGAAACGGGGGTTTAAAATTATCCAAAATTGTCGACATTTTTTAGGCCTAAAATTCAATTTAACCCTTTACTGCATCGTGGTACTCCTGAGGCACATAATACATTTAGCCCTCTATCTCCCCACTGGGGTTTAAATTTGGCGGTTTATATGCCGAAACTTATTATAAGTTATTACACCAATGAGAAGAGATTAAAACTTCCACCGCAGTCCTAAAGATCGCAACACCTGTTCTGTCTTTGTTTACAAGATGAAAATTAACTGCTGCTGTGCTGACTCGCTCGGAGCTGTGGTTTCGCCAACTTTCAGAATGTTTTTTCCGACATTGTAGGGCTGCCAGCATGTGGGGAAAAAATGTTTTATGATGCCTATGGATGTCAATGGATCATAGCATTCGGAATTTTTTGAATATTTTAATTAGGGTGGCAGTAGTGAGCGAAAATAATTACGGCTCCTTGCGGTACCCAAAGACTTCTAATACTATCTAGACCTGACATATGGCCAGCTCCTTAGGGCAGATTGGGTATGCAACCCGTTGGTCAGATTGGTGCACCGCGGCCGAGATTTACATTGAAGTAAATGGGAAAATAACGATTTTTAAAAATTCATAAAAAATAGAAAAAAAAATGTAAACCTATTAAATAGGGTACCGTTCGAAAGCTTATGCTCCGTAGATTGGGCGCCTTTTTTTAGTTTTTTTTTTTAATTTTTACTCCAGAACTTTTCTACAGAGGCTTAGAGCTTACAGGAAATCCGCGTGTGTGTACGTAAGGCAGTGCGAGTGTGTGAGTAAGTGAGTGAGGGAGCGAGTGGAACTTTTTCGTTTTTTGTCCTTTTGTACTGTAGCAGCTCGGGTATAGGTTGTGAGAGGGATGAGTTGTGTATGTGTTTCAGTAAAGGCAGGTAAATGTGCGTATGTGTGGGTGTGTGTCTGGCGCGGCTCCGGTCGGCGCTTTGTTTCGCACTGGTCATTGTTGACGGGATCGGCTGGGGAAACAATGGGCGAAGGGTCGAACCGCACTCACTCATACACTCGCACTACCCTATGTACAAACACGCGGATTTCAAGTAAACTTTAAGCCTCGGTAGAAAAGCTCTGGAGTAAAAATTCAAAAAACTAAAAATAGGCGCCCAATCTACAGAGCATAAGCTTTCGAACGGCACCCTACAGATTTAATTTTTTTTACTATTTTTTATGAATTTTTTAAAATCGTAATTTTCCCATTTGCTTCAATGTAAATCTCGGTCGCGGTGCACCAATCTGACCGACGGGTTGCGGCCAACCAGGGACTATTGTCCCTCTACTCAGCCCTAGGTTCCCCGCCCTAGTATGAGCCTTTTGTCAGGTCTAGATAGTACTAGAAGTCTTTGGCGGTACCATGCGGGGATCGGGAACAAAAAATGTTGCATATGCAGTGCATTGAAGAATGTCGCGCCGCACTGTGTGTTATTTCACCGGAAAGTTGGACATAGGGCCCAAAATTGAATAATGAATTTGTAGCTTTCTATGGCCAGAATTCATATCCTAGGGATGTTTTAGGAGGGTTAAAAGGGTTTCTTTGAAATTCTGGTCAATTACAGGGTTGCCAAACGCTTGATTTGCACCACTTGAGGTTAAATGCTATTTTTACCTGTAATAAAGCGCGATATTAGAAAGCTTGTCGAGTGTCAGGAAGTTGCTCGATTTAAAAACTGACTTCATAGCCGGATTCACCACACTTTTTTCTATGAAATCGATGTGAGATTTATTTTTTTAGGAATATTTATTATATTTTAATATAATTTTTAAAAAATAGGGTTTAAAACGACGAATTGTTTTATTTGAGAAGAGCCGCAAATTTTTTGCTCGCTAGATCCCACGGATTTAATGCTGAAATCTTGTCGACAATACCCCAGGGAATAAGGGAAAAGCCACACTTTTTGCAAGTTTTTGCAAGTTCTCGAGAAAAACACATTTGACCTCCAAAATATCATCATGTTTTCATACCCGTGAAGGAGAGCCCATTCAGCTACCATAAGGAATTACGGAGTGTAGTATTCATAGAAATGGATAAAACTTTCAGGAATGATAGAACTATGTTTGAGACATCAGAAAATGGACACTTTTTAATTTGGTCAACTGGAAGTAGGGGGGCAGGGGGTAAAAGTCAAAACCTTCAATGCTCTATAACTTTTGAACGAAAAGAGTTATTGACGTCAACTTTGCACCAAAAGATGCGTCTTTCAAAGATCTTATCATTGATGTAGTACAATGTTCCGTAAAAAAAAGTTCTGAGACGGGTTTCGCCATTTTTTTGATTTTTGAAATTTCCAAAAACGGGTTTATGAGTTTAAAAAATGTGTGCACTATAGATATCTCAAAGAAATATTTTAAAAAAAGGAGCAAATTTTATAAGCTTTCAGGTAGCGCAAACCGCGATACTAGGAAACTTTAAGTTTTAGAGTTATGACCGCTCAAAGTTTCAAATTGTGTCAAATTGGTTTTGCCGACTTTTAATTTTCCGAAAACATTAGTTGCTCGACCAATAATTCATGTAATTCATTGAAACTTGGTGAAAGGGGGTTTTTTGGGTCGCTTAGTTCATTTATGGCAATAGTTTTTCAAAATTTTCAAATCCAAGATGGCTGCCATGTTGGCGGCCATCTTAAATTGGTTTTTGCCGTTAAACCAAGCATCTAAATAAAAATCTGGAGCCGTTTTTGAAATCCTCGTAAAAAATTACCCTAGGAAACCCCTTTCATGTCAAGTTTTTCCTGGTTTGGATGGACAGGCCTATGTCCAACTTTTTAGTGAAATAACACACAGTGCGCCGGTTCGCACGCTCCGTGTTTACGCAGATTGTTTAGTGCGAATTGCGAAATCGTTATTCATCCACACATTCTTCTTTCTGTAGTCGCGATGTTTCTCTCACCTAGTATTGTGGAAACGCGTTGGTCCTTCGAATTCGCCTCAAAATGAAGTGAGGTTGAAGTGAAGTGTTAGTGTATAACCTCACTGTTGAAGAAGCAACAACAGGTGGTTGAAACCATGGCTCGTATGATTTCGAATGAAAAAAATGAAGAAAGGCTGACCGTTCCATTATAGGGAGTGAGGATGAAATTAGTGAAACATCTGCCAGTGATTCGGAGGATGATTTTGCAGCATTGGATATTCGGAAATTCCCAGGTAAATTTTATGTGGACATTCCATATTCGCCCTTGAAACCTATTGCATCATCGTCAACAGATCTGAATGAATCCAGTTCTGGTACCGCGCAGGGCAGTTCGGAATCATGTGTTGTTCCATCAGGTGCTGTGACATGTTCTGGCAAAAAAAGGAGCATCGCAGCCAAACCTGTTAAAGGCCAAAAACCGAGAAGACTTTTCGCTGAAATTTCAACTGATTCTCCATCCCTTTTAGATGGCCCTACAACTCAGGATGATTCTCTATTAGAAATCCCTGAAACCTCAGATTCTGTTACTTCTGAAACGGCTAGGCTGTCCGCAGTCCCAACAAAAGGAAGCACACCTAAAGAAACCTAACCTAAGGAGAAGGTGAAACGGTTCAACTGCAAAACGAAGGCGACTGAAGAATTTGACTGCCCCAAAGTGGTCTCCATTTATATCAAGCACATGGGGGGAAGTCAATTGGTTGGATTCTCCTACAGCAAGAAACAGAATATGGATAAAAACCAAAAAATGGTACTTATTTTAAACTGTTTTTCCATTTCATCAACTTGACGATTGTTAATGCATGGCTATTGTCTATTGAAGAGTCTTCTACGATTCAGGTGAAAAACTCCTGACCTCGCCTCAATTTTGTTTCGAACTAAGTGAAACTTTATTCCTCATTGATACGCCTACACCCTAGAGAGACCGGCCACCAAGTCAACTTTCAGAAATTTTGAAAAATAAGTCAAATAAAGGTCGTCCATTAGTTGTGCCTCCGAAGGATGTTCGCAGAGACCCAGTGGGACTTTTTCCAGTTTTTGGGTTAAGAACTAGATTTAAATATCCTGACAGCAACTTCAGATCTTCCATTCGATGCCAAAAATGAGACGTCTACTTGTGCCTTTTCAAGGATCGAAATCATTTTAGTGCGTTTCACGATTAAGTTTTAAAAATATCGTGCCTCGGTTCTGTTAAATTTAAGTGAAATGTGTTTTCAAAACCACAAAAAAATCTTTCTTTACCTATTTTTAATAATTATCTTTACAGTGTATCACCTCTTAAAATATTTGGTTGAATTCAACCTTACTTCTAATTATTGTGCAAAAATGAAAAATTATCAACTTTTACTCAGTGTTGTATTTTTCTCTACCCCATTGGATACCCATGGATTAAGATTTCACTACATCAAGAGACTCAAAATTGACAAAATAAGGTAAAAACGCATGAATTTATGTTCACTTTATCTCAACTTGATTTTCTTCCAGATGTCCATGCCGGCACCCTGGAAGCACATAATGTTTTTTGGATTTTTTAGCCCCCAGGGGGACCCAGGAATTTGTTCACTATTTTTCTCTGTCTTAGGTCAACTAAATGCATAGGAAAATATTTAAAAAAAAAAAAAAAGTCATTCGGTAAAGGGTTAAAATTGACATTTGGCCATCGACACTATATAATCTCTGTAAAGTTCTTACTTTGTGGATCATGTTTTGCCGAAAGTTTGTTCAATTTGGACAATTTTGAGGGGCGGTGCAATTTTTTGAAAACGCGTCTAATTCGAAATTCGAGTTCCGATATCATCTCAAACGCCAATCACGATATCGATATGCGCGGTTTGCATCAAAAGCCTTGAAATGTTGTGCCCTTTTGAATAACGTATCACAAGATAATGTGTGGCTGTTTGAGAATTTTGAGTAGGGGGGGGGGGACTCTCAATGAAACAAACACGGGACCAAAAATGATGAAGAGTGGCGCTAACCCTCAGTCAAGAAAAAAAGTTAACCACGGAGGGGATAGGGGAAAAAAAAAAACTAAGTTCATGGGGTCAATGTCTCTTTCTTTATTGGCAAATTTTATGACGAGAGAAGTCTGACCGGTTGAAACCAATCCTGAAATAGGTTCAGTGAGATAGCGTGATAAAATATTATAAAAATGAACTGTAATCTAGCTCTAGCTTGCTTGATCGTATTGTGTCTATTTCTGCGTCACATTTATTTGAATATGAGTGATCTGAAGTATCGAAATTACGATTTGTAGAGCCCGTCACCTTTATTGGAACCTGTATTCTCTGATGACTCACGTAATAGATAAGTAGGTAACTGTGTGTTCTTCGTCTTTTATTCCAAGTTTCGTTTTTTTATCAGCAGCCGTTTATTAGTTATGGAATCGTCCCGGGACTTTCCCAGAGGCGGCAATAAGATAAACCCGGTCCTGTTGCGGCATTGCGAGAGGTATAGGGGGAGAAGGGGGCGGCACCCCTTCTCAAGGGGGCTGTAGGAGTTTTGACATTTTTTCTAGAGTTTCTTGTGGGCCTTCGATTAATCCAGATTTTTTTAAAAAAATTTCTCCGCACCACCAAGTGCTCATACGAAAAGTGTGAAGTGTAAACTCATTTCTCAGAAACCAGCTATGGGCATTTAAACGGCCCGCGTCAGCCGGTCGCGTATTTAAAAAGCCCGCGTCCACCGGTCGCCACGGTGAGGCACCTGTTGTTTGTCGCTTTCCCTCCAAAATGCAGCTTCAGCTTTCTCATTAGGCTTCATTCATTTTCCTTACCTGTTGCGCGGAGTGCGAGTGCGTTAATGTGCGTCGATTAATTTTTATTTAATTCGTTCTTTTAATATTTTGTGACTCATCTCTACTTTTAAATCTTCTTCTTTTATCGTGTTTACTTATTCCTCGATCGATGCCATAATACTGACTGACCAACCAACCAAGCAACCATGAGAGCTGATCGTATCTTGAGCCTACTCGGACCCTCTTCGAAAGAGAGACTTATCAAAAGGGGCAATATTAATGTTAAAGGCCGTAACATCGGTTCATCGGTAAGATTAACTTGTGTGCACTAAGTTTTATCCTACTCATAATCTTTTCTCGCTGCTACTATCAGCGTCACGTTCATTCACAGTCAGATTGCTCTGGCTTCTCCATAATGTCTTGTCATTTAAAGCAAGGTGCTCCCGTGCGAAAGGAGAATCTTGAAGCACTCTCATGCTGCTGCATTCTCTCTTTGAGTAGAGTTTAGGGTACAGTGCCTTGATCATACTGCCTGTCTTGATTTTGGTTTTACTGGTGACTAACGTTTGTATCAGTGCATCGAAGTGGCGAATGGAACGCATTGTTCAGTCCTGCTGATCGAATGGAGGCCCACTGAACCAGGTCTAGTGCCTCGATTGTTTGTAATCCAGCTTATTGTGAAAACTATAGTCAGCCCTTTGTCTGTCTCGAATGAACGTTTACAAAGTTTTCAGCTGATCTTTCGTTAAAGCTTGTCGACTCATACACTAGTCATGTGCCATCTATTGACACTGACTCCAAAGTTTAAACCCAGTAACTATATCGATTCTTCCTTCCGCGCCTAATACCACCTGATTTCGACTTTTTACGTAGGCTTAAATGGACACAATGCTGTATTGTTAGATTTCACCTGATGCCTCTGTACTCAGGTCTACCTGTTTGATTCAAAATTGAATTATAGTCTATGCTTCGATTCCATTGAACTTAGTATCTCTCAAGATAAATCAGTTAAACGTCTAGGATCCCACTGACAGCCATGAACTTTTGAGCGTGAGAATCATTTTGTTAGACTGTGCTTCCTAAATGATCACAGGAAAGAATGCATGAGCAGAATGATTTTAGAATCTATCATCTCGATTGTTTCTTTTGTGACTTGGCAAGGGATTTTGAGATATTCCTCAGGTACCTATGGATCGTTTCATGAAAGAAGGCCGATGATTGATGCGTTTGTTTATTTTTCAGAGAGGAGGTTTTATGCTCGTGCAGGACCTTAGACACATTTTTGTGCAGTGAGCCTCCTGATCTGTCCTCAGCCTTCTTTTGTGAAATGTGCTATATTTTACGTTTCTTTATTTGGGCATGGAACTTGGGAATTCTAAGTTTAAGCCTTCGCTACTGAGGTTGAAATTACATCAACCGCTGCCACCAAGAATGAAAGTGCATTTACGTACTCTTTGATGAGCATCAGCCAATTAGTGAGTCAATTGATTAAAGTGAATTTCAGCAAATGTTTGCCTAAAATTGTATTTCATTAAAAACAAAATTTCTCGACACCGTCGCTTTGCTCACCTCCTAGTTTTTTTACTCCAGAAAAACTAACCTAACGCTTTAAAAAACATATTAAAAAAAATGTCATTCCCACTCCAACCCCTTTCATTTCCAGTGGACCTCGAAGTAGGCCCTGGAGACGTGTCTGGTTTTGTTCGCTTTTGGTCACTCCCTCATTTTTCTTGCCCCCCCCCCCTCTCCAAATAAATAAATGGCAAACACGCCCCGAAAAATGAGCAAAACAAAAAGGATGGCTGAAGATGAAGTAAAGGAGATGAACCTCTTGAGCCTACTTCGGTGTCCAACTATCAAGGAGGAGGCTGGTAATTTAGATTGTGATTTTGTGATTTTTAGGTTGGTTTTTCTGAAAGAAGAAAAAAGAAGGTTGGGGGTGAGCCAAATGTTAACAAAGCGATGATGTTCAGACATTTTGATTTGGATAGAGTGGGAAAAGATGTGGCTACATTCCTGGATGTGCCTATCAAGAAAACTTTTATCTTTTTTTCTCGGCATCTGGTTCTCACTTAAACTTTATTTTTATCGTTCATAGCTCAAAAAAAAAAAGTTGTGGCTTTCAAAGATGCCTGTGCAGAGAAGGCTGTTCGGAGGAGATGAAAATGTTGCTCGAAACTCACAGGAAAAACGTTCCTCATCAGATTCAGTCGATGGAACTAATGGAATCCTTGCACCTACCCAGCCTTCAGCAGAAACCTCGGATGATTCCGGCATTAATCTAAGTACTTCCAGGTCGCCTTTGAGTTGCCAGGATGTTGCTCCAAACTCACAGGAAAAACGTTCCTCATCAGATTCAGTCGATGGAACTAATGGAATCCTGGCACCTACCCAGCCTTCAGCAGAAACCTCGGATGATTCCGGCATTAATCTAAGTACTTCCAGGTTGCCTTTGAGTTCTAGCACCCCCGTTCTTCATAATTCTTCCCCCACTTTGACATCAACCCCAACGGAAATCACCCACCCGGAGGTGCTCAGTGATATCATTGTTTCCCCTCATTCAGCCCGAACCCCTAAAGATCCAAGTACGCTGCCGCCCCCCCCCCAACAGCAGCTGATAATTCTAGTTTAAGTAGTACCAGTTCCAAGCTGCCGTCCCCAGTGCCCGAAGATGTCAGTGTTTCAAGGGATTCTAATTCAGCCCCTGCAGATCCAGAATCACCTTTTGCAAGTTTTGTTAAAAACATCCTAAGAAAATTTCCCGATGGTAGGAT
>VMOF01000013.1:6205121-6256699 GCA_011764245.1 Trialeurodes vaporariorum
GGCCTGAGCAGTGGTTGCAAAACTGCACCAGGGATTTTGCAACCTACCACCTATTCTCCTGATATTTGAGAAAAAGTGGGTCAGACTCCCTACGAGTTGGCACATTGATTCGCATTATTGTTTGGGTAGATTTGTGGAATGTATACGAGGTATTTAGTCGTCCCTCTCTTATCCTCCTCTTGTGATTTAATCGTGGCTAGGGAATGTAAGATGAAACAATAGCCTCAAAGAACAGATGTTTATGAAATGATCCGCTCTCTTATCCACTGGTTAGTAATGATGATGTTACCTCTTACAAGGTGGGGTTTTAATCCAAAACAAGAGCCAAAAAGAATAGATGCCTTTAAAGTAACTAAAATTGAGGAAAAATAGTTTCTCCGCATGAACGTTATATTCAACACATTGTCAGTGGGTACACTTTATGAGAGGATGGTGTAATTAAGCCATGATATTTGAGGCATATTTTTAGCTGCAGTCTTGAAACAATTTCAATGTCTATTTCAGAAAAAGGAAAACCATCGCATCCCACTGCGTCCCTATCAACTTACTTTTTTCTTTATTCAGCTCTCGGTTCTTTTTTCCAATCAGATTGCAGTTATTATCTTTTCTTTACTATTCAAGCTCAGTGTCTAAAGTCTCATTTTTCATTATAATTACGTATGAGAAACCAGGCACTTGCTCTCTAGTTAAATAAAATGTATCAGTGTACAGTAAACGGTGTGAGGACTAGAGATTTCTAACCATTTACATATCTTAAATCCTTGATTTTGTTTTTTTTAAGATTTCATTTAAATCTTGTCTGAACCCCGCTCATGAATGTTAGAAAATGTATTGATCATTACAACAGAGGGATTTTCGCACAAGAGGATCATGCGCATATACATGCCTTTTGAGATTTCTATCACCTAACGAAAATTTGCAAAAGTTCTGAAAATCAGATCAGTCTTTGGGTGTAAGCTCTTACAGCCCAAATACTAGGTAACCAGGTCTTAAATTTTGTTTCATTTTTTGTTGGCAGCTGAAGAAAGTGGCGAAGATGTCGACGTTGTGAATCCGGAAGTTCTACGTCTAATTGAGTGGCTGAAAAACAACTCTGAGCCTCTTACTGAAGTCATTACTTATGTCAAAGAGACTCACACGCAACGATTGAGGGATTACTTTAAATCAAACCAAGACGCATATGACTTTCTGAAATCATTCAAGGCATTTTCCAAGGAGAACGGATTTATCTTGGTATGTCAATTTTTACTACTTTCATGAAAGGGTCTGAAACAAGTTGAGGTAACATTAGGGTCAAAGTCGGTCTATCAGGAAGCAGATTGAATCTTTATAGCTGCAATCAGTTATGAAAGTAATTCTGCATTGTAAGTCCTTTCCCTCTCCCCTCCCCCCTTCCTGTAAAAATGTCATGTTTTTCAGATTGACAAAATACTGTGCATTAGAGGGTATTGAATGAAGCAAAAGTTTAGCTCTTAAATTTAAGGACCCTCGGTAAAATTTCCTGAAATTTTAATTTATTGCTCCAGAGGGTGTAATTAGAAAAAGTGTCCTCAGCACCAATAGGGGTTGTTGGGCCTGTTCTCGAGATATTCAAGGTCAAATACGTAATTACTTTGTACATGGCAAATGGAGTAGGGAACACAGTTGCACTGTAGGAACTACCTCGGCACACAAGCTCGTTTCTCCTACTTTTCCTGCTCCGCCTACTTGCCTATCATTCGTTCGCATCGCTTCTCCTTCTATGTACTACGCCATTCCTTGCACATACATGACGCAGTGAGTTCGTAACCAGTCTCCGACAAATAGGGGAAACAAGTTCGTGTGCCGAAGTGGTTCCTACTGTGCAACTGTGTTCCTACTCTATTTGAAAAGCATTGCTTTGCGATGTAAAAGTAGTTGCGTTTTTGACGGCGAATATCTCAAAAACGGACCCGACAACCCCTGTTAGTGCTGTGGACACTTTTTCTAATCACACCCTTAGGAGCAACGTATTAAAATTTCAGGAAATTTCACCGAGGACCACTTGCCATAAGCGGTGGTCCCTTGTCCTTTGTGTCATGGGGTGAGAAATAAACGTACAAAACCAAAATTTGGAAAATAATATCTCCTGTCGCGGCCAAGGTCATGCAATTTTCCAAAATTGGGCAGGAGAAAGAAAAGTTAGGGTAATTAATCTGATTCTTTATATTTTTTGGATTTCCGGATTTTCAAGAAGTTTGCCATAGCAAAAGTTCACTCAAACATGCCTCATAAACACCCTAAACTTGTATTTTCAATGATGCACCCCCTATCACAATTTTTTGCGTGGATAATGTCAAGCGATTCAGTGACAAATTTTAGAAGATTTTACGTAATTCAATGAAGTGTATTTTTATGTGGCTCTTTGCTTACTCTTATGAAATCGAGTGTCTAACAATGCCCCCCCCCCCACTCGTGACACCAAAGTTTGCTGGCAATAAGGTAATTCTTGCGTCTTCAGAGGAGAAAGCTCTCACAGGCAGAAAAAATTTCAATGGCAAGATTTCAAAATATTTGTGTCTAAACTTGGGAACTATTTGCTTGGTTCTTTGTATTCTCATATTTTTAGTTTATACTATGCAGACAGCTCTCATGCTGAGGGGAGTCATTAGGCTCTGCGATCAATGATAGAATTCCTACCTCCTGCAATCCTTCCATCAACTCATCTGTTGACCACACTGTTTTGCCTGGTACCTTATGTTTCATCTCGACTTCTCCCTTAACTGATAACATACCTGCATTAACATTCCCTTTTCCTCTGCGAGCTCACTACTGTAGAGAAACAGAAAATTTGAGAATGTTCCTTTTATTGTGATCAGTATTGTGATCAGTAGGTAATGTCTTATTTTTTGGTGCAGGTTGACACAGATTTCGAGATCGACCACGGAAAAGAAGTAGCAAATCGATTCATTACAGTATGGCCTCAGCTAAAGAAGAAAATCATCGAACTCGCTGAAAAAAAGTCACATTTTGAGAAAGACTTTTCCAACCTACTATCTGCTTTAAAACTTGATATAACAGTTGAAGGTGAGCAAATTTCTTCCTTTTCAAATGGTGGGAGTGATTTTCTAATTTCCCAATTGTTATGAGCAAAAAATAATTAGAATCCCTTGGGAAAGGAACTCTTAAAGACTGTTAAGGAGGGTACTCATCTCAAAGTACTTCCTCTCGTATAGGTATGCTGAACAACAAGCTAAATGTACTCAAATAATGTTATTCCATTTTCAAATCCAGAAAGATTATAAAATAGCCTCTATGGTTATGGACTTGGATGATGGAGTCAGTTATTACAGTCTGGTGACGCTCAAATGTCTCTTGGGGGGGGGGGGGGGGGAAAGAAAGAAAGAAAAAAAAAGACACAAACAACCACAACCTTTTGGAAAGAAATATCTGTCTACAGAGCTATCCAGAAGTGAGACCCCTCTGTAAATTTGCACATTTTCACCAAAACTGTCAGCCAAAAGCTTCAAGTAAAAGGTGCGGCCAAGTAAAAAACTTTTCTCAATTCCGCTTCATCGTCTTGCCTCCTCCAACATGATACAAGTTCCATGAAAGATACTTGCTCTCTGTTTAATCGCCGAAAGGCACTGATATCAGAGAGCCACGTTCACTTTCTTCCTTTCTCCATCACTCTCTAACAATAAGGCAGAGAAAGTCAGCCTCTCACTCTGCAATAATGCCCTTGCTCGTTAGGTAGATGGTACTTACCGTTATGCCCCTGAAATTGCGTCTTCCGGAAAATGAAGGCGCTTCGAAACTATGACGCCAAACTCCGTGCGAGTATGGAGACACTTTTGTCTGAATAGCTCCATACAACCGAAAGACCCTGATCGCTCTGATCAACTTGCAAATCCTCTGATATCAGAAAGACCAAGTCTAAGTTTCCTCATTGATGCACCTCCTTATTATTAATACAATCAATTACAATCACAGGGGGCAAGCCGACGCCGCGTCGCGGCGCGGCGAGTGGGCTATTTTTCTAAAGAAAGGAAAAAGAGAAACCACAACCACAGGGGGCAGGCTGACGCCGCGTCGCGGTGAGTGGACTATTTTTCTAAAGGAAGGAAGGAAGGAAGGAAGGAAGGAAGAAAGAAAGAAAGGAAAAAGAGAAATAGATAGAAGGAAAAGCAGAAAATGGATTGAAGAAATTAAAAAAAAAAAAAAAAAAAAAAATTAAATGAAAATTAGAAAAAAACTTGGCGTTAACATGCCTACAGTTTACTTCCACTATATTCGCTATTGCCGATCAACGCCAAGTTTTTTTCTAATTTTCATTTAATTTTTTTTTTTTTTTTTAATTTCTTCAAACGTCACAGTTTGCAGCATTCTTCATCATTTTTAATGACACATTTTTGTATCTCCTGGAGAATATCTCAAAATAATCACCATCATTGAGTGATGAATTGTTAAATTGGTAAAATTTTAGACTGTGACTTGCCGCCAGTTTGAAGCAGTGACAGATGTGACAGCGCCCTCCGGTTTGTGCCAAAAGTTTTACACTGTGTTCTCATGAATTATGTATCTCTCAGTAATGGTTTGCTTTCATTATTCTAAGATTTTCTCCTTTTGGGGCATCTTATGGGGGGCAAGGGGGGTCATGACTCATCAAAAATAATAAGGAGTGCCGCGAACTGTGACTTTTTATTGCTAACTGTTCAAAGATGGAGGGGGGGGGGGTGTCTTACTGGTGGAGAACCCTGTATACTGGTTCCAATGTAATTTGATTCAATAAGTGCATTTCTAGCAATTTTGACTCACAGTTCACAGACCTAATATGCATCAAATAAAAGTTAGGTTCATTTTCACGGTGGACGAAGCCATGTCAAGTTATCTTTGAGATGGATGGGGCCGAATTCAAAATTTCAATTTCCGCCCCTACAAAATTCTGAGAATCTTCCAGAAAGATGTCCTCGAAATGTTTGAACACGTGTTTCAGCTTCTTTCAAAATTCAAAGCAATTTCTGAAAGTAGTATTCATTCTTTTTTATGACTGTGCTTAGTTTTAACTGTTCATACAATTAACTCCATTATGCTTCTCTTTTCAGATGAATCATCCATCGATATTATTTCCTTCAATTATATTATCCGATATTATTTCCTTAATCAGTGCGTTGTTACCGTCGGCTCTGCGGAAAAAAAAATGGAAAGTGTCAAGAACTGAAGCTAAAGATGGTTTCTTGGCGCATGTTGAGGATGATGACAAGGCTAGAGAATTAGTAGCCGCCCGAACAGCAAGATTGGCCGAATTCGGCTATAAGCCGCAGCCAACAGCCGTAGTTATCGGGGAAATAACTCGTCCAGATTTTTATGTCTTTCTTAAAGATATCCGTTTCAAGTGTGATACCGCTCTAAAGGCGGTCGATACTGTGTTCAAGATCTGCACTCTGTTAAACACTGGGTTCCCTCCAGATTCGTACGCTGCTTGGGTCTTCCTTCGGGACCACATCTACAAAATAAACCGTGGGATAGAAAAAATTCCTGCTGTTGAAGCTCTAGCCAAAGACTTGAACCTAATATAATTGTTCCTCCTTGTTTGCTTTGAATCAACATGATTCACAATTTTTAAGTGGTGCCATTTCTATATCTTCGTACCTTGTATCTTTATTAATATTTTGGAGTGTTCATTCTCTGGTCGATTTTGTTTTTTTGTACTATTCAGGAGTGCTATTCTTGTCATTTCCACCATTTAATGTTCATTTTTTGATCTCGATAGAAGAATAAGTTGTTTATTGTCATAGTATTACGTATTTTGAAGTACTGAATCAGGCATACTTCAGCATTAAGTTTCTTAGTGGGCTCATCTGGAAATGCTTCGTCCTTTAACTTTTAAACTTACTTTTTTGCACCCTGAGAATTTTTCTTAATTTAGTATTTCAATTGATCCATGTAGATCCTGGAAAAAATATCATTCTCACCGTGAACTTTTACCATAAACATGAGTTTTTGTTTTAAATGTAAAAAACCCGAGCAATCATTATCAGACCTTTTGTCTCATTTCGTCAATGTTCATAATATGCAGCAAAATGAACCTGTCACTTGCTTTTTTGATTGCACTTGCCATCGTTCTTTCTTGACCAGAAAAGGATTTAAGAAGCACTTTCTACATACTCATGGAAAAGGTTCCCCCACACCCTGTGCTTCAGAACTTAGGTTTGAAACACTGTCAGGATCTGACAAGGAAACAAGGCTGCCTACTGTTGAAGACCCTTTCATCCCTGAAATAGTTAATAATTTGCCTTCTAGCATTACTGCAGGAACTGATAACTTGCCTTCAACTAATGCAAACGCAGAGATTTTGACTAACTCTGATGCTTTAATCCAAGACAAAATCAGAATGAATATTACCAGCTTTTACAGTCTTCTAAACAGTTTTCCTGGAATTCCGTCTTCTTTTGTAAAAATAACCGCCGATGGTGTAAACTGTATGTTCAGGGAATTTCATAATCTTTACCTTCAAAAGATTCAAGAGGTTTGCTCAAATGTGGATGAAGAAAAGTCGCTGAGTATTATTTCAGATGTAAGTGAATTATTCAAAGTAGCAGAAAATTCTTTTGACAGTTTAAAGACACATTATCTTCAACTTAAAACTTTTAAAAAAATGGGTTGCTTTATCTCACCCGTAATTAAAATTATAGGGCGAGTAATTGTTAGAAGGAAATTCAAGGGTCGATATCGTAGGCTGCCTATTAAACAAACAAGTGTGTTTGTTCCCTTCAGGAAGGTTCTAAGAAAATTCTTACAACAGGACAATATGTTGGAAGGGATTTTACAGTATGTTAAACAGCTGGAAGAGGGACTTGATGTTTTGGAAAATGTCGTTCAAGGAGATTATTGGCGGGAGATTTCTTTAAAGGATGATGGCATTATCCTTCCATTATTTGTCTCTAATGATGATCTAGAATGCGGGAATGCCCTTGGCGGCCACTCAGGTGTAAACAAAATTAATGCCACCTACTTTGCAATCCCTTGTTTACAGCCTGAGAAAAGGTCTTCTCTCAGCAATATTTTTGTAGGTCTCTTGACGAAGACTATTAATCTTAAGCGTTTTGGGCACAAAATTATTTTTAAACCTGTAATTCAAGAATTAAACTTTCTTTTCAAAAAGGGCATCACTGTGCAGCAATCAGACGGGAGACTGCAAAAAGTTTACTTCCAGCTAGTGACACTCGTGGGTGACAACCTAGGCCTCAATACGATTGGAGGTTTTGTTGCAAATTTTTCCACCAGCAATTACTGCTGTAGGCTCTGTTTAGCCGATAAAGTGGATAGAGGAATAATGACGTCAGAAAATTTGTCATTGCTTAGGTCAGTTCAAAGTTACGATTCAGATGTTGCTAAAAATAATGTTAAATTAACTGGCATTAAAGAAAGATGTGTGTTCAATGACATCCAATCCTTTCATATTCTGAGAAACTGTGGAATCGATGTCATGCATGACATCTTCGAGGGTGTCGCCAAGTATGATTTATTGTTTATTCTGCGACATTGTGTCTTTGAGCATAAGTATTTATCGTTATCAGAGCTTAATCATAGGATTCAAAATTTTAATCATGGAGCTGCTGATGTATCCAACAAACCTCCCATCTTTGTGAATGATTTCCATAAAAAAAAATCAATTAAAATGTCCTCCTCAGAGTGTATTTGCCTCCTAAAATATTTTGGATTGATAATGTATGATGTGATTCCTGTAGAAGACAGAGTGTGGGAACTATACTCTGCACTTCGAAAAATTGTTAACATTGTAATGAGTCCTTCCGTAGGTAGAAAATGTATTGACTTGCTATCATTTTACATCAAAGATCATCATATGCTCTTCATAGAACTCATTCAAAAGCCTTTAACACCTAAATTTCACAATTTAGTTCATTACCCTAAATTAATGTCAAGATTTGGCCCGCTAGTCCACCTTTGGACAATGCGTTTTGAAAGCAAAAATCGAATCCTTAAAACAATCGCAAACTCAAGCTCTTCCAGGAGGAACATTTGTCTAACTCTGGCCAAAAGAAGTCAGTTGCAGCTAAGCTCAAACTTTTTCTCTCAAAAATTTTCAAAAAACTGTAACACTTCCGGACCTGTGGAAGCTAAAATTGAAAGTTACTGGCAGTTCAATACTTCAATATTCTCCACTCCAATACCTGCAATCTTGAGAGACAAAAGCACGTCGATTATATCTTGGGTTAAAATCAATGGAACAAAGTATTGTAAGGATGTTCTTCTGTACACTGATGTTATTGAAGAAACTAATTATCCGCAGTTTGGCCTCTTGAAAAAAATTTTTCTATGTAAAAATCAAGAAGTTTTTTTCTTGACTCAAAATTTTATTACAACTGCCTTTCATGAAAAGTGGTTTGCCTATCAAATACATTCAGTTGATGTGTTCTCTATCCATAATGCCAAAGAGTTGGAAGATTTTCACCCACACACAGCTGTGTCTGGTATTGGCGGTAATACTTGCGTGAGTTTGTTGTACAATTAATTCTCAGTATCTTTTCTGTACTAGGGCAGTGTAGATATTCATCAAGTTCACATTCGAATTTGTGAGTTCGAAAACGACCCATCTCCATTCCAATGTTTCAAAATTTCCTCCGACATTTTTGTTTTTCAGAGATTGAGGACTAAGAGCATGCACTCTCTAAAATTCTGAAACGAGCTCCTGAGGTAGTCTTGCATTATTGTATACAAATTTACAGAGTGTGTGTTTATTCCCTTATCACCAGAAGGGGAAAATAAATGTCAGAGGAAATTTTGAAACGTTGGAATGGAGATGGGTCGTTTTCGAACTCACGAATTTAATTTTTATTTTAATTACTTTAATCCTTCTTTCTTAAAAAAAAGAGGAAAATATGGCCCACACTCTTCCTTGAAAATTACAGATTTCTTTGTATCATCGTGGAAAATCAAGAAAATTTTCAACGAAGAATATGCAACAGTCTGCAGCTGAGAAAATAAACACCGCATATTAATTTTGCTACATTGAGTCAATTGAAAAATAAAATTTTCAAATCCTCAGTAAGGAAGGATTAAATTAGTCATAGTATTAGTCGTAGTAGGCACTACTTCGACTTCTTTAATCCTTCCTTCTTGTGGGTATGAACATTCATATTTCAATCGACTCAATGTCGCAATATTAATATGGGGTGTTTCTTTTCTTAGGCACAAACTGTTGCATATTTGCTGTTGAAACTTTCCTTGATTTCCCGCGATGATACGAAGAAAATGTCTTCAATTTTCAAGGACACATGCATCATGTTCAAAGTCATAAACAATTCCTTTACTTTCAATCTTGGTTCTCCTCCAGTTTGACAGTCAAAATCAACCCATGCCTCTTGGTTGATTGCAGAGTCGCAAAAATTAAGAGTGCTTTTTTTTTGTTAATTCTTTTTCAATGCAAAAAAACCCATACTAAAATGTTCTGTGTAAAATTCTCAGGAAATTGAAACAATTTGAGGAGTCCACAGGAAAAAGAATGATGAGACCATTCAGCTGTTGTCAAAATTTGGCATTTACCTCTACACTCATTTCTCTCTGTAGCTTGCTTAAAACAAAAGATTATGAGTTGAAAAAAAAATTGGAAGTTTTTCCTTAATCAGCCAAACGAGAATCTTCAATGTGGTTTTTTTTTTTTTTTTTTTTTTTTTTTTTTATTGAACCATGGATATAAGGGACTGGCCAGATAGATGCCAAATTTTAACAACAGCTGTGGACATGTCATGGTTTTTTTCTGTTTTTTTTTTTGTTTTTGTTTTTTTTTTTTTTGTGGACTCCTCATTTTGAATACTGGGCAAGTCGCAAGGTGCTCGGCTCATTAAATTGGCGCAGTATGCTAGAAGAAAAAGAGTCTCAAGTCAAAAATGTGCCCAGAGCTGAAGAGTGTGTTTGAATGTGTAAGGAATTTATAGGTGCGAACACTGTATTATTTGTGCACCAACTGGCAACTGTGGCATTCTTGATTGCCCAGTGCCAGGGTTGCCAACTGTTGAGCCAATGAACATACTTTTGAGCTGATTTTTTTTCTGTTGGGAGGAAATCCTCATGTATCAGCACATTTCTGTGTTTGCTTGGTGTATTTTCCTCTCAACAATGTTCATTAATCATTTTTATGTACCATGCCCAGGGTTGCCAACTGGTGATCCGATGAATCTACTTTTGTGCTGGTTTTTTTCACATTTGTTGGAACAAAATCCTCATTTTTCAGCACACTTCTTTGGTTGCTTGGTGTATTTTCCGCTCAACAGTGTTCATTCATCATTTTTATGTGCCATGCCCATGATTGTCCAATGACAGGGTTGCCAACTGGTGAACCAATTAATCTACTTTTGTGCTGATTTTTTTCACAAGTGCTGGAACAAAATCCTCATTTATCAGCACAATTCTTTGGTTGCTCGGTGTATTTACCACTCTACAATGTTCATTCATCATTTTTATGTGCCATGCCCATGATTGTCCAGTGACAGGGTTGCCAACTGGTGAACCAATTAATCTACTTTTGTGCTGATTTTTTTCACATGTGTTGGAACAAAATCCTCATTTATCAGCACAATTCTTTGGTTGCTCGGTGTATTTACCACTCTACAATGTTCATTCATCATTTTTATGTACCATGCCCATGATTGCCCAGTGCCAGGGTTGCCAACTGGTGAGCCAATAAATCTACTTTTGTGCTGATTTTTTTCACATTTGTTGGAACGAAATCCTCATTTATCAGCACACTTCTTTGGTTGCTCGGTGTATTTTCCGCTCAACAATGTTCATTTATCATTTTTAAGTGCCATGCCCATGATTGTCCAGTGACAGGGTTGCCAACTGGTGAACCAATTAATCTACTTTTGTGGTGATTTTTTTCACATGTGTTGGAACAAAATCCTCATTTATCAGCACAATTCTTTGGTTGCTCGGTGTATTTACCATTCTACAATGTTCATTCATCATTTTTATGTACCATGCTCATAATTGCCCTGTGCCAGGGTTGCCAACTGGTGAGCCAATGAATCTACTTTTGTGCTGATTTTTTTCACATTTGTTGGAACGATATCCTCATTTATCAGCACCCTTTTATAGTTGCTCAGTGTATTTTCTGCTTATAAATGTTCATTTATCATTTTTATGTACCGTGCCTAGCTTCATAATAATTTCATCACATGTTTGCCCTAACATTTTTTAACCGTTTGGTTTTGACTTTCTTCTTTTTTATCATTATTTTCCAGTTTTTATTTAATGAGCTGTTTATTTTCTAACAATTCAATTCAATTTTCATTCTTGCTCTTACACAAAATTTTGTTCAATTGCCTACTTATAAGTATTGATGTAGCAATCATCAATGAGTGAATGTGTGCATTTGTGTACTCTCAACTGAAAATGACTTAAAATTCATCTTTATTTGCCCATGACTATAAATGTTTGTAATAATGCCATCATACAGGGGTATCCAAAAGTCCTGCACTAGGGCCATAACTTTTGAACACTTTTCACCAATGACAACAAAACTTTCAGGATCCCTCTATGCCTATGTGATCTACTTCTCGGAATATTCAAATAAATGTATCTGGGCCCCTAGTGAAAGGGGGGGGGGCCCAACTCGAAATTTTCAAAAGGCAACTCCCTCTTTTCTAGTGCATCATTTGTAAGGGCAGTAATCTAAGACTCTCCGTGGATACTAATATTTCTATTTGACTTCAAGATATCGAAGGTCAAAGGTAAAAATAGACGTATTTTAAAAAATTTGCAGGACCCCTTTTAATTGTCCAAATTTACAAACTTTGGATGAAAAATGATTAGCAAAACGAGCACTTAAGCGATACCAATGGTGCTGATCCTCGATGTTTATTTTGAAGTTGGCTTTTAGGCCTCAAGAAATTTCGAACATTTTTAATATTTTCGTACCTCAAATTGTCATGGAAAACATTCACCATTGTGTCTGAGGTGCTTATACTCGTCGATCTATAGTCAAACCTAAATCAACTGAAGCTCGACGCTCCTCGGCTGCCTTCCCCCACCACAACGGCCCGAGCGAACTCGCCAGCCAATAGTAGCTGGCGTCGGGCCTTTCTCCTCTTTCATCGTCTCTTGGCGCTCTATTCAAAACCCCGTACCTGCGTGCGGAGCCTCAGGTAGAATGATGACCGGGGATGGTATGTGACGCATTGTCCAAGAGGGTGCATTGTGGAGAGGGTAAAAATGAGTGCTGGCGAGCGAGGGGAAAGGAGCGTCGAGCTTCAGTTGATTTGGGTTTGACTATAGTAGTTTTGTTGGCATTTAAGCCGTCAAAAGTCCTATTTTTGTGATAAAAGCCTTAGAGTTTGACACTTGTTGGTAGTGAAAAAATTTGGACGTCAATAATGTTTTCAAGGCTTTGAAGTTCCTAAAGGCTGCCAAAATTGCATGATTGACGAGTTTTAGTTCCTCAATCAACATTGTGACCGTTTTCCTTGGAGGTACAACATCCAGAATTTTCGAAAATGTTTTGAGACCCAAAACAACTTTAAACAACTTTATAACAAATTTTAAAGACCGACGCCGTTTGTCTCGTAAAGTGCATGCTCTGTAGACACTTTCTTATCCAAAGTTTTCTTACAGAGGCGCTGCGAATTTTGTAAAATAGGTAAATCTCGACCTTTCTACTTCGGTACCTTGAATTCAAATAGATATATCGACATGTAGTTTTCTTTGAATTGGCAGCAGCCTTTTTGAATGGTGTATCCTAAAACAGGAGCCATTTGAAAATTTTGAGTTAGGATCCACCGCTAAAGGGGTTCCCAAAAGTAATTTTGGATATTTCAAGAAGTCGGTCACATCGAGTTTGGCGAATCCTGAAAGTTTCGTCTTTATAGGTAAAATTGTACCAGAGTTATGGCCCAGGTGCGGATCTATTGGATACCCTGTGCATGTTTCTCAAACATCTTAGTTTTTAATGGTTGACTTTCCTTGTTTTGTGATTATCCTTTGGTTTTTATCTTTTTGTTTCTTAATAAATTGTTTATTTTCATATCATTTATTCAAGGTTTCAACATTTTATTCAATTTTCACTCTTTTCCCTTCTTGAAATTGTGTTTGATTTCCTACCTACCAGTGATAAAATGATTAAATGTTTGCTTGTATATGTGTATACTGTATGTCTCAGAGATCCCGGCAGGGTTTATGAAAAAAAAATAGAAAAACTTATTTTCTGTTCATAAGCAAGAGGTCCGTTCGTTAGACGTCGGTTGACAGAATGGTCTATCGACTTACATGTGAAATGTGGTCAATCGTGATAATGAGCAGATCTGGTTTTCGTCAAAATGAGATACGTGGTTTTGATTTAGACAATTTTCCAGGACATTTGGGACATACTGTAAGCGTACATACCTGTTGTATAAAACATGTCATTTTTATGGAACAGAGCTCATGAAGTCATTAAAACTGGGTCTGTTAAACCTACTGATCAGACAGTTGGTGGAGCAAAATATTGGACTGCAGATTTTACGATCCGACCGGATCGTAGATTTTACAATCCGTTCGGATTGTACATTTTACAATCCGACTGTATTGTAAAATTTACGATCCGGTCGGATCGTAAAATCTGCAGTCCGGTCGGATCGTAAAATTTACAATCAGAACGGATTGTAAAATTTACGATCCAATTAGTTACACCAGCAATAAATAATTTTGTGAAAATAATGATTCAGTATTTTTGGAAGAACAATATAGAAAGTAGATTCTACAATGTGAATTCTTGATTTTACAATCTGTTGTTTTGTTGTTTTTGCAAAACTCGTTTTGTTAATGCAACGAGACGGTTTGTTGTGCCCTCCAATCACGATACCGTATGGTTAAAACAACAATGCCCATGCTTGATCCAACAATGCTTTTTTTTCGGTGTGTTTATCCGAAAGCTCATTTCAAGAAATAAAGCCGATAACAGATCATGTGGCTCGCTGCGCAAAGACGTGTTAGCGTTCTTGCACATGCGCAAAAACGCAAACTCGTCGCAGTTAACAAACCCATCTGTCATCAGCCAACTTTCGTGAAACGACCTCTAGAATTTACGATCTGCATAACTGATTTTGGCGTCCGCTAGCAAGTATATGATAACTTTCACCATAATATGGTAAATGAAACGTGCCTTGCGTGGAAAATTAATGTAACATGTTGATACATTTCACCACAAGGTACGTTAAATTTACCTTTATACCTTTATTACTATATATTATTTACCTTGATAGCAGACTCCAAAATCAGCTATGCAGATGGTAAATTCCACTAGTTTTTTCCATGTACTTCGGCTTTCAAAAGAAAGTATCCTGATAGAAATTTTCATTGCTTCATTTCTCGACCAATCAGTGGCGTAGCGAGCAATTTGGCAACGTTGCAGTTCGTCAATTTAAACCCGTGAAAAAGATCGAACTATTGGGTGTTCGGTGAACACCTTCGCATTCGACCTTTTGCATGGGTTTAAATGGAAACGATGCAACGTTGCCAGATTTCACGCTACGCCACTGCGACCAATTTACGAATTCTTACGGTTTTCAGGTATTTCAGAGCCTCACAGTATATAGCCACTTGTGGCATTGTGCCTCATAAAATTTACAAGTATGGAAAATAAAATAAACATTCATCCAGAACAATTTTAATGAGAGGACTTTCTTTTGAAAGTCATAGTACTTTTAGCACTTGTAAACATGTTGTAACACTGTAAGTAGGTATTTATGGCTGTTTTCTGCTTTTAATTTTTGTTCCAGAACAAGCAGAGGTTTCAGAACCTCCAGAGATTTCAGAACCTCCAGAGGTTTCAGAACCTTCAGAGGTTTCAGAACTTCCAGAGGTTTCAGAACTTCCAGAGGTTTCAGAACCTCCAGAGGTTCTTGGCGACCCGTACGACACACCCGATGAAATCAGTGACTCCGAAATTCCATGTGTAACAATTTCAGATTCGGAGGATGGTGAGAATTATTTAAATAAAGCTCTCCTAGAAATTATGATTCAATTACAGTACCAAATTACAGGGCCAGAGCCGTAGCTAGGATATTGTTTTTCTCTCTTTTAGCCCATTTAAACGCATGTGTTAGAAAAGGATGGATATAGGGGCTGTCACGTGACTTCAGCCCCTGTCTCTGTCCTTTTCTAACACATGCGTTAAAATGGGCTAAGAGAGAGAAAAACCATAAAGTTTTGAATTTCCCGCCAAAGTCGGCATCACTGCTATAGACTGTTTTAGAACAGCGATTTATCGTATTGATTGCCGTTCGGAGACGTCTGGTTCTAAACAAACTCTGGTTCAATGGAATTTCTACAAAAGCGGATTTTTGAACGGAATTTTGGCGCATTAAATGAAGAAATTAATGCGTCTTTTTTGCGAATACGAATTCTACAAGTCTTTGAAAATGCTTGAATATGCCTGGTTCCATGACTAAAACTGCCGAAATAATTTTTTACCAAAAAATTTTGCTAAGGGGAACGTAACATTTAACCAGAATTGGTTTGGTACCACAGTTTCCCCAAATGAAAATCGATACTATGTGTCGATGAACTAAAACAGTCTATATTTGGCGCGAATTTTTTTCTTCCATTTGAATCTATGTTGAATAATCGGTTGCTGGTGAAGCGCTTTCGGCGAAAATAGAGATACGCACATTGAAAATGTTCAAGAACCACACATTAACTAAGGAAATCACTTCACTCTTTCAAGTAGCCCGTGTTACACTTTTTGCACCTGCATTATACTACTTAGGCGGAACCAGCACTGTGTATATGTAAGCAACATTGTAACCACAAAATGATGAAGTTTCCTTCTACTCATATACACGAAATAATTGTTGAATTTGCTGTCTGGTCTTTTCACTCTTTTCTAGCTTATCAAAGATTACAAAATAATACAAGAATGGGTCTGTTGAAAACTTTTGCTACAGCGCTATAGAGTGATAAATCTCATGTCAAATCGCGTGAAAAGTCCATTGGTGGCAGCAGAAAGTCATAAAATGCTATAGAAAACTCTCAAGAGGCATTTAACTGAAATCCACTGAAGTGTCCAACATGGCCAACCTCACAACATCGACCACGCAACCAATCACAACGCAAACAAACTCATAACCTCCGATGCTGTGAGGTTGTTAACGTCGGCCATCAAGGATGATCACGGTGCGTGCACACAGGTTGCTCGATATTTTACCGCCATCTTGGGTTTCAGTTAAACGCCTCTTGTGAGTTTAATACTGCATTTAAAGACTTTCTCATACCGCCAATGGACTTTTCACGTCATTTCAATTAAATAACACTCTATATCGCTGTAGCAAAAGTTTGCCACAGATCCATTGTACACATGCATCCAAAATTCCAAACGAGACATTAAAATGTTTGTAAGTTATGTTGATGTTTACATATAAACGTGGTGGTTCAGTGTATGTACTTAGTTGTACGTCGGTGACAATTGTGTCTGGAGTAGCGCGGGTTGTTCAAAATGGAAGTGATTTCCTGAGTTAATGGGTAGATTTTTAAAGGTTTGAATGTGCTCATCGATATTTTCGCCAAATTTTGTGTCAGAATCAATATGTAATTTTAGTGAAGCAAAAGTACGCAACATACTCATTAATAATGATATTTGATGAGTGGGAGGAGGGACTTAAAGATTGATGAACACATAATTAAAGAAGGAAATAAATCAATTTTAAAAACATGAATGAATAAATAAACAAAAATAGATACACTCTGTTCAAGATAAGAAGAAACTTGATGACTCAGGTAGGTAAGCACAATTTTGCAACGCCGAACCTTTGAATGCAAGCATTTGCGCTCACGAGGGCTTTTTCCGCCTCAAACCTCCACCGGAACGAAGCAATACCGAGAATCGCCTATACTCTGTTCAAGATAAGAAGGCGGGTGAGAATTCAGGTAGTAATGCAATATTTAGCAACAGTGCGGCTATACCGGCTACTCCAACCCTTCGCAGTGGCCGTTGTTCTTCCGACTTCTCTCTTGGCACGGAGGATTTCCAAGAACCGACAGACTCAACAATTTACACACGTCCAGTAAAAATTGCGAACGGTGAAAATTACGACGAAACGGACGAAATTTTCGTCCTAAAGGGCCAAAACTCGGCAAAAATAGTCGACTTTGAATATTGATGACTCTCATATATTCGATATTAGACGAAATATTCTGAATTTTATTCCGACTGAAAAATACGAATTTCTGAGAGTCATCAATATTTGAAGTCGACTATTTTTGCCGAGTTTTGGCCCTTTAGGGCGAAAATTTCGTCCGTTTTTTCGTATGTTTGACCGTTCGCAATTTTTACTGGACGTGTGTAAATTGTTGAGTCTGTCGGTTCTTGGAAATCCTCCGTGCCAAGAGAGAGATTGGGAGAACAACGGACACTGCAAAGGGTTGGAGAAGTTAAAGTAGCCGGTATAGCCGCACTGTTGCTAAACAGTGCATTACTACCTGAATTCTCACCCGCCTTCTTATCTTGAACAGAGTATAGCTATGAATTTTATATCCGTGGTAACAGTCAAATTAGGAACGATTGCATGCGAGACAAAATGGATGAAATTTCGGCTCAGCAAGCTGATTCTGCTCGTTTGGACGAGACGAGACGAGATAGCGAGAATCAACCAATCCCATTGGTTTAAATGGCGTCACGTGACAGATTTGAAGTCATTCAAGCGGGGAAGCGACGGGATCTGAGGCATGAATTTGAAAAGAATGACTCGGGTCCCGTCGTTCCTCCACTTAAATGACTTCAAATCTGTCACGTGACGCCATTTAAACCAATGGGATTGTTCGATTCTCGCGATCTCGTCTATAGCCCTCGTATTTCTACATTTCAGCTTTCTTGTTGCATAAACAGTGAATTGAAGCCGCAAGAACATTTTACAGACAAAGTCACTTGGGAAATGTTCCTTCTTGATAGCAATTTTTTGCCTACAACGTCAAATTAAGACGCAAGATGATTACATCTGACGCAGCCACTTTGGATTGTTATGAGATAACTGTACCTATACTGGACGCACTGTTTTTGCATGAACAGTGATTTGAAAAATAAAAAGAAAAGAGTTGAATTTAAAATTGAGCAAAATGTACTGGCTTCTTGGAAGGAGGTCTAAACTTTTATTATCCAACAAATTTCTCTTATACAAGCAAGTTTTAAGGCATGTATGGAGCTACGGTTGCCAGCTTTGGGGATGCACTGCACTGTAGAGAGCAACCCGAAGATAATCCGCACTGCACTGTAGAGAGCAACCCGAAGATAATCCAAACATTCCAAAATAAAGTTTAACCGACTAACCGACGACCCAATGAATTATAACCGACGCCCCAATGTACTCTACGAACGAGGATATTCATTGTTTCGGTCCATTTTTCCGGTTAGACTGACGATAATCGCGCGAAAAACGATTTAACCAGCAGTGTCGAGATTTTTTGCCGAAACCCGGAAATTGAATTTTTTAATTGAGGCGTTTTTCTGAGGATCAAGATAAAATTTTTCAAAATGCAATGAATGTTCCTATCGTGGAATTTAATGCTCTACAAATTAGATCAGTGCATTTTGGCCCAAAAACCATTGGTTTAGGCGCTACATCGAGATTTTGGGAAAATTCCGGGTATTTCCAGGACATTTTCGGGGTTTTTGGGGTCAAGGACAAGGGCGATTTTGACGAACTTAGGCTAGTCGTATTTGCCTAATTTTTCTGAGAAACCTTTTGTTCCAATTATAGTTCTCGGTTCAGAGCTAAAATGACTCGACTATAGGGACCTGCAAATTGAGACAGTAAAACAGGTGGTCATGAAAACAGCTAAAAGACATGAAGAAAAACTAGTCGAGCATTCTAACCTCACCATTGACGTACTGCTTGATAATGAGAATCTGATCCGGAGATTAAAACGTCGGAAAACGTTTGAATTGTCTTCAGGTCGCTTTCTAAGGGGATTAAATGTAAAAATATATATTTATTGAATTCGTGTTACTTTTCAACATAAATTAGAACTGAGCAATTGGCAACTAAGTTGCCAACTGTGTTAAGTTCTTTAAATTAATAGACAGAATACTGTCAAATATTCGCTTCTATTGCGAATAGGTGTAGGGTTGAGTGAGTGCAATGCACACGCAAATACGTAATAAACAAATAAAAAACAAAACAAAACAAAAAAAAAAAAAAAAAAAGTGATTTGAAGACACAATATGTGTACCTCTAACTAAGCCAATTATTATGGACGTAATGAGTCAGTCTCGAAGGACATTGCGCTTCGTACTTATAACTATTGGAGATTGAACACTTATACTGTCCTAAAACTGTACTGTATATTTCCGTTGCTGTTTCTTGTTTCCAGATGACGCCGAAACCTCATTAATTGATGACAATGTGGATGACCTTGCGCAAACTCTGCCGCAAACTCTGCCGCAAACTCCACCACAAACTCCACCGCAAACTCCACCGCAAACTCCACCGCAAACTCCACCGCAAACTCTTCCGCAAACTCCACTACACCAGCTTGGAGGTAAGTTCGGCAGTGGCGGCTCGTAAAATGCGATGTATCGATGTCCCTCTCCATTGAAAACTGTAGAAAAATATCGACTTGTTGGGGGTTCAATTGCACCCCCTGACGATCGATTTTTTTCTATAGTTTTAAATGGAGTAGACATCGCTATATCGCATTTCGCCTAACCAAACCTAACTAAGCCACTTATTGAGGAAATGAGTCAGTCTCGAAGGACATTGCATCACACGCCAATCAGACAACAACGAATCCTCTCCCTTTCGGAGGCTCTTTAAACCTCCGAGAAATCGATGCTTTCGTATAGATTTAAATGGCGAAAACCATAGTTTCTAAATTTATTTTTACGAACTGCAGACATTTGCATGCTAACAAACTTTCCTTGTGGACAAGACATATGGTAACATAGTCTCATCCAAACGAGCAGAATCAGCCTGCAGAGGATCGTTTGTTGACAAAATTAGTCGAAATTGACTCCGCACCACCCTCGAAGATTTATTTTTTGAAGAATACAATCAAATTACACCCATAAATAAATTCTTTAAAAAGTGAATCTCCGAGGGTGGTGAGGAGTCAATTTCGACTAATTTTGTCGACTAGCGACCCTTTGTACCGAAATTTCTTACATTTTGTCGTATCTGTAACCGTTTCTAATTTTACTTTTGCACGGATAAAATTCATAGTCAGGCGATTCTCGGTATTGCCTCATCTCGGTGAGGTTCGAGTCAGACAAAGTCCTCGTGATCGCAAATGCTTGCATTTGAAAGGTTCGACTTTGCAAAATAGTGCGTTTCTACCTGAATCGTCAAGTTTCTTCTTACCTTGAACAGAGTGTAAGTAGATAAATAAATAAACAAATAAACATTGTAGTACGACTATATCTATTTCTTGTTGTTTGCTGTTTTCAGATGATCCGACACCAACAACAGATATAATAGCAACACCAACACCAACAACAGAACCAACAACAGAACCAACAACAGAACCAACAACAGAACCAGCAACAACAACACCAGAGCCAGCTGCACCTAAACGCCGAGGCAGGCCATTTAAAAGAAAAAAAAGGGGTGAGTTCAGGACTATGAGCGGCGAGACTCACTATAGGAATCCAAAGAAAATATTTTCAGCCCCTCAAAACTAGCCCTTTGGGGGTATTTTAGGGGGTGGGTACCCAGTATCCATGTCTCAAAAAGATCAAATGGAAGGTTTATGTTTCGACATTGGAATCTAATACGGCAAAAAAAAAAAAAAAACTTTTTGACTTATGAGTTTTTCTTCTCTAAAAACCAACCTTTAATGATTTTGGAGTGGTTTTTGAAGGATGTTTGAACCCATAATTAAATAAGTAAAAAAATAAATTTCAAAAAAATCCATGTGTATAAAATCGGTGAGGTGTCTGTCCGCCTATGTCCGCAACAGCATTTTTCGACCATATCAAGATGAGGTAGAAACTTGAAATTCGGTGTAAATATTCCTGACAGCCTCCTCTTTTTGATAAAAAAAAAAACTATTTAAAAAAAAATCACAAGGAGCGGCGTTACAGCCCGTTTTGTCGAAATCACAAGGCAGAAAGAGGGTGGCGACATCTTCCACAGATGCCCTCTTTGCCCCTCACCTTCGGACTCCATTATGGTCAGGAGATTTCGTCTCGGTTCTTTAAGCCAGGGCCGGATTTAGGTTGCAGGAGGCCCCGAGGCGGCGGACATTTGGTGGTGGCCCCCCTTCCGGTAAATCTCAGGAATAATAAATTATAAAGTCCCTACTTTTAAAGGCATATCGAGTGAAAGAATTAAATTATCACCCTCATAAAAAATCGTTAATAATTTTTAAAGTTTCGTAAGTATTTTTTAATGTTTCTTAATTTTTTTAAGGGTTATTTTACAAAAAGCTTCACTTCCAACATTGCCGGACTATTGCAGTATTGTAATAACAGAAAAAAGGAAGTTCATCTACCATCAATACCAACAAAAAAAAAGGTTCTGCTTCGAGATGGTGGGGGCCCCGGGGCGCGCGCCCTGGTCGCCCCGCATTAAATCCGGCCCTGCTTTAAGCGGTTGAAAGGAAGCCTATAGACGTTTGGTTTCGGAATAATGACCGAGAGATTTGTGAATGTGTGGGAGAGAGAGGGTGCAAGAGTGTTAGTGTGTCACGGGACTCGCAAGGTCCGAAGACTCATAAAAGTGTCAACATCTCCTTGACGAGGGTAACCAAAAGAACGGACAAGGTATTGATGAAGAGCGGGAGCGATATAGAGAAGAGGGGGGAGGGGCTCAGACTCACGCATATCCTTAAATACATTGAAAGCAATTGAAATTCTAAGGGGGTAGGTACTTACATTGAAAACCCCACAATAAGCGACTTTGCAATCAATGGATATTTTTCAGGCAATTTCGGGCGTTTTGTTGAAAAATGGGTATTAGACCCCCCCCCCCCCCCAAAAAAAAAAGATTTTTAGATCCACCACTATTTGCAATCAGAGCAGCAATATTTTTTAGCTTTTTGTTTCACAGTCGCTACTTTAATTTACTTCCTTTTGCCTTAAAGATCGATTCAAATAAAATTAAATTCCAGGAAAATGGGCGCGGGGGCTAAAACCTTGCTTTATTGCTCTAAACAGTGAGAGGGGCTGTCACGTGACTTCCACCCTTTTGTTGGGTTCTTTCCTCACGGAAAAAAAACTACGGTGAAAATAACCAAACGGATACCTGATTTTGGCACCTGCTAGATGTTATGGTAATGTTAACCAGAAGTATACTATGTTTTGACTAGGTACTAGGTGATGTTACCTGATTGCATGTCGAATTTACTCAAAGCATCGGTAAATGTACCATACTTCTGGTCAAGTTTACCAAAACATCTAGCAGGTGCCAAAATCAGGTATCCGTATGGTTATTTTCACTAATCTTTTTTTTTTCCGTGATATAACATGTGTTTAAATGGACAAAGAGAGAGCAAGCGGCTCCTAGCTGCGGCTATGGAATGGAGCTGTTGCAAACTTTTGCTACAGGCTTATTAATAGTTGAATATGGGATAAGACCCTATGAAAATAACGATTAGCACACTAAGAAATCACGAAATCCACTCCTAAACTCACAAAATGCTTTTAAATGCGAGACCGTAATGGCGGCTGAGGCCGCGGTTTTCTTATGGCAATTGTATGCTTCTTCTTCTTCTTGTGTGGTGTTGCGAGAACACCTCGTGTAGATGGCGCTGATTGAAGATAGGGAGCCCCGATGAAAACCGCGGCCCCGGCCGCCATTACGGTCTCGCGTTTAAAAGCATTTTGTGAGTTTAGGAGTGGATTTCGTGATTTTTTAGTGCGCTAATCGTTATTTTTACTGGGTATTACCCCATAATCAACCATTAATAAGCCTGTAGCAAAAGTTTGCAACAGCTCCATTGATTCTGAAAGAATTCATTATTCCTAAAAAGTGCGTAACGTGCACAATATTTTTCGCTGGAAGCTTCTTCAACTCCGAAAATTTGAAGGGGCACTTCAAAATGTTGGAAATAATAGTTTTATATGGAACTTCGCTCTTTCAACAAGAAAAATCATAGCGACTGACGGCAACAGAAACAAAAAATGCGTTATAATGAAGAATGGCACAGTTCCAACAGTGAACTTGAGATACTTTTGAAGGAAACAAATGGGGGGGGGGGGGGAATTAAAATCCATAAACGTCTTCACCTACGAGTACTAATGCTGCTACACGGACTTTACGTCCACTTTTTTGACGTCCACAGGCTTTACGTCCACTGTTTTTTGTCCACTACTGTAATGTCCACCGCTATAGACGTCCACAGAAGTGACGTCCACTAACATATGTCCACTTATGTTAAGTCCACCATGCTTCATTGCTCCACAGTTCAATAGCAGCATAAAATGGGAAATATTCGATAAAAAGGTGCGAAAATAGATTTATTTCTGTGATAGTAACAGGAAAACTTAGTACTTTATCATTCTTGTCCTTTAGCGGCGCATAGTTAAAAAAACAGTTGTAGGTAGTTAAAAAAAAGCAAGTTCTGGGTTATAATGCTACTTACTCAGGGTTATTTGGAGCTAAGAGAAAATGCCCCACGAACTCAAATAAACATCTCTGAAGTCTCGATACATTCCTGGGTAAACTAAGTAAACTTACTGTGAAAGAAAGAAGAAAAAATCATCTCCTAAGAAAGAAGAAACGATGATGGACGTTTGTTTTTGTGGACGTTTAGTTGGGTGGACAGACAATTTTGTGGACGTAAAGAAGCGGTGGACATAAGACTAGTGGACGTAAAGTCGATGGACAAAAAGTCCTGGAACCCTAATGCTAGCGAATGAATAAATGAACAAAAATAAATGAATAAATCAACATTGTAGTACGACTGAATCTATTTCTTGCTGTTTGCGGTTTTCAGATGGTGGAGAAAAAAAACGACGACGATCTGCGAGACTAGCATCAGTCTACTCACCTCGACGCAGTCTACGCCCAATTCACAATAAAATAAAATATAATGGTGAGTTCAAGACCATCCATGGCCAGTCTTTACGTTTTTTTTCTTTTTTTTTTCTTTCTTAAAGATAGACGAACAAATAATTAAAGAAGTAAGTGAATAAATTTTTTTTTAAAGAAAAAAGGAATGAATAAATAAACAAAAATAAATGAATGAATAAATTGACATCGTAGTGGGCTGTATCTATTTCTTACTGTTTGCTGTTTCTAGAACAATCAAGATCAGAATCAGAATCAGAATCAGAACCAGAACCAGAACCATCACCTGCAAGAACACTCTACATACCTCTTTATCGAATACACTATGTTGGTGAGTTTAGGATCATGAGCGACGAGACTCATTTCTCATATATTTTTATTTTTAACCATCGATTTTGCTGCTAAATTTTTTTTCTGCTTCTTTTAAGTCAAGTATTTCGGTTCAGGTATAGGCAACCTGCAGTATTTCTCTCAATCATTCAAGCATTGCGGGTTGCCTAACTAAGTTAAAATTTAAGGTGTCGACTGACATCATATTTAATGCACCGATGATTATACATCTGGTTATAGGAACATCCGTCCAATGATTTTCGTCCAAATTAGGATCCAAAATAGCATGTAAGCTCAATACATTAGCAATAAAGTTCCGTAAAAACAGCTATGTCTTAAGCTCCTCTGATCAATGGGGCTCTTGCAAACTTTTGCTAAGGTTTATTACATATCGCTCTGTTCATCAGAAGTACGATATTAACATTCATAACTGACATATTATGTTGTAGACAAATCGCGATGTGTCCAACACTGTTTTGACAAATCCCGAAATTAAAAAAAGATTCGGGATTTGTCGAGACAAATCCCGAATTGTCTGGGCACATCGCGATTTGTCCAAAACCGTTTTGACAAATCCCGAAATGAAGAAAAAAATACGATCCGTCCAGACGAATCGTAAACTAGTCAACCCTGTTCGAATGGATCGTGAATGTTGCATGAAAGTGAAAGTGAAAGTAAAATTATTCCTTACCTTTAAGATGGATTTATAAATGGGGCTCAGTAGCGCACCGAGAGTTTCTTCATCTCTCTCTTTTCTCCATTAAGAAACGTATGTTAGACAAGGATGGACAAGGGGATAAAACCCCCTCCTTCTGTCCTTTTCCTACTCATACATTCAAATGGGAAATGAGAGAGATGGAAGATATCCTGGTTGCGCCAGTGATGGGGCTATGTATGCTGCATTATTCTTTATTAAATAAAATTTATTTTTCCATTTTCAGAAAGAAAAAAAAAAAAACATTATGGAAAGCTAAAGTGTATTTTAAAAACTTTAAAAAAAAACTTTAAACAGTTTTATAGACACACCCCGAATCTTTTCTTCATTTCGGAATTTGTCAAAACGGTGTTGGACACTTCGCGATTTGTCTAGACACATCGCGATTTGCATGGAGACTTCGCGATGTGTCCAAATTTCGGGATTTGTCTACAACAGATATATGTTACAGGACAAACCCCATTTTAGGCCAAACTAGTTTAGCCTAGGCCGAACTGTTTTTTTGAAAGAGATTTAGTTTGGCCTGGAGAATGTTAGGCCAAACAGGTTTGGCCTGGAGAATTTCAGGCCGAACTAGTTTGTCCTGCGCATCATCAGTTTGGCTTGAACATTTTTAGGCCAAACTAGTTCGGCATGCACTTAATCAGTTTAGCCTAAACATTTTTAGACCGAACTGGTTGGGTCTAGTACAAACTGTTTCAGCCTAAAAATCGTTAGGCTAGACCCAATGGATTATATTTTGCTGCTGCAGATGAATAAATTAGGCGAATGATTGAACTGGTTACGGAGGGGAAACTGTATTTGAGATTTTAATTTTAAAGTAAAATAAGGTAAAAACAGTAAAAATGAACGAAAAAAAGCTAAGGACACATGATTCGAAGGTTCTGGGCTCGATTCCGATTCAAACGCCGAGTTTCTTTCAAGTTCATTTTTTCCTTTAATGTCATACACTGAGAGAAATCACTTCTTTAAAAACAAGAAAACACGTTCATTTGTGACAGTTTTCCTTGCGAGAAGTTAAAGTTGATTGCATGAAGAAGAATCACTGTCGAAACAAGGAATATTTTACCTGTAGCAGCAGACATTTTCCTTGGGTTCAAGTAATTTCCCCTAAGTCAATATTTCACTGTGCAGTTTCTTTAACACAAACGGAATACACCTTGGATTAAAAAAATAATTCTCTCTTTGTCAATGTAAGAACATGCGAATTTTACTACTTTGTCCTAGTCCCAATCAATACCTAGTTTGTCCTGCGCCGTCACTTCCGGCTGAGCTAGTTTGGCCTGAACATCTTCAGGCCGAACTAGTTCGCGGCCTGCACGTTATCAGTTTGGCTTAGAGAATTTTCGGCCAAACTAGTTTGTCCTAGGCCCAACAGGTTTGGCCTGGAGGATTTCAGGCCAAACTAGTTTGTCCTAGGCAAAACTTGTTTTGCCTGTTCCGCTCAGGTCAAACCGGTTTGGCCTAGGCTAAACTAGTCTGGCCTGAAATCGGGTTTGTCCTGTAACATATACAACAATTAAATGGTGCGATTGTTTTTTCATTAAATATTTAAATTGTATTCAGACAGTGGCGTCGCGTGCCATCTGGCAACAATGTGCCTCCTCCATTTAAAAGCATTCAATATATCGAATTTACCGCGTGCACTGTGCACCCCCTGAATTTGACCTTTTACATGAGTTTAAATGGGTAGAATACAGTGTTGCCAGATTGCAAGCAACGCCACTGGATTCAAATTAAGATGAGGAGAAGAAAAAAAAATTAATAAATTAAAAAATGAGGGAAAAGAAAAATAAATAAATAACAGGTAAGAACTTAAGACTTAAGAGCCCTAAAACTTAAGCCCTAAAGTTTATAAAAATAAGCAAATGAATAGTAAAATTTCACGTTAAGATCAATGAAAATCACGAAAATCACGGGTATTTATGCGCTAACCCGAGTTGGAAGCGGATTGAAACTCAACTCGGGTGGGCCCAACGCCCAACCCAGGTTGGGAACTCTCGCATGAACGAGGCTATTTTCGTGCGACGATATCTATTTCTTGCTGTTTGCTGTTTTCAGGTGATCAAATCAGTACACCATCGACATCATCATCACCAGAAACACCGCCTCGTTTAGTATACAAAATTACAAATGCTAGAGGTAAGTTCAGGACCATGAGAGATGGTTGCCATTGTCTTCTGTATTTTCTCCAGGGCTGCCGTTTAGCGTAAAATCAATGCTATTTTTCTATTCACCGATGATTTCACCGGTTGAGAAAAGATTACACAGTTCAGTTCAGAGTATTACTGTAATGAACTAAAAAAACTTGCATGTGTAATCTTTTCTCAACCGGTTGAGTCGCTGATGACTTTAAAATACTTGCGGATATTTTAATTAGGTAACGGAGTTTCCACCGATTAAGGAAAGATTACAGATCAGAGTATTCTCGTGCATTACAGTCATATACAGAACTGAACTGTGTAATCTTTTTTTAACCGGTGGAATCATCGGTGAATAGAAAAATAGCATTGATTATAAGCAAAACGACAGCTCTGATTTTATCTTTTAAAGCGTCGGTTTTGGTGTTAAATTCTTTACTCGTTCTCTTTATATGACTCTTATAGCCAGAAGCAGTGACGTACGCAGGATTTCTTTGCTAGGGCCTTGGCCTGATGAGCAATAAACCGAAAATTGCTCCCCTCTCCCCCTCCACCGCTAAAAATAAAAATCGGCGGTATGGGGCTTTAACCCCCTTAGCCCCCCCCCCGTGCGCCACTGGCCAGAAGATCACATAAGACTGAAAAAGCACAATGGGTCTGTTGCATACTTTTGCTACAACAATATAGAACCTTGATTCTTATGTAAAATTCGGCGAAAATAACGATGCGCTCATTAAAAACGTTCAAAATCAACATTAACTCAGGATATCACTTCAATTTCAAACAGTCCTCGCTACACTAGACACTATTTGCACCGGTATACTACTACATAGACGGAACCACCGTGCATAAGTAAACAACATCGTAACTACAAAATGATGGAATTTCTTTTTTTAAAACGTGAAATACAAGCTGCATTTGCTGTCTGGTCTTTTCGGTTTATCAAAGATTACAAAATAATATAAGAAATGTACGCATCTAAACGAAACATTCCAATGTTTGTAAGTTCTGTTCATGTTTACATAAACGAGATGGTTCCATCTATGTAGTTATAAGTCGGTGATATAGTGTCTAGTGTAGCGCGGGTTGTTTGAAATGGAAGGTATTTTCTGAGTTAATGAGTGGATTTTGAAAGTTTTTAATTTGCGCATCCTTATTTTCGCAGAATTTTTCATTAGAAACAATGAGTTATACTGATGTAGCAAAAGTACGCAACAGACCCATTGAAATCAAGAGCAGAATCGCACAGGGAAATGAAAGCGTTCATGAAGAAAAGAAATCTGCCGACATCGCAAATACAGACGTAGGAACAAGAAAAGGTGAAAACTATACTCTGTTCAATATTTGACTGGAGTCGGGCAAAAATATTAAAATGCGCAAATGGGAACGTTGGGGCCGGCCCCCGGGCAGGAACCACGTTTATTTCTGCCAGCCAGAGCTGCCGTTTTGAGTGTAATATTAATGAATTTTTTCAATAGGGCTGTTGAGTCAATTTTTTTTAATTCAAAATATGAAAGTAGAGGGAAAATAATTGACCCCATATTTTTTTTTTTTTTCCATTTGGGCCCGGGAACACCGAGAAAAATTGATTTGAAAAGTCGAAACTTTGATAAGATTTGAAACGGCCCGTGGCGCGAAACAGCGGTCTCCGAGTGACTGACTACGTCATTTCTTCGGTCGAGGTTTGTTTACATCCGTGCTGGCCGGTCTTATTAATGCGTTCCGAGCATGTTCCGAGTTGGAGTTTCCTAACAGTATCTATTAATCTCGCATTTTAACTCAGTCATCTGAAACAAATCTTATTTCGAAACAACTAAAATTCTTTCGCGAATACGAAATGTCGCGGCGGAAACCCCCCAACTATGCGTATTGTTTCGTGCCTGGCTGTAAAAGTACAAGTGTTGCAACGGCAGATAAGATATTTTTTAATGTTCCCAAAGGAACTGCTCGGTTGAAATGGTGCAAAGTTGCGAGGAGGACTCAGCTCTCGTCTAATTCCGTGAGACAATGTTGTGAAGATCATTTTAAGGTGAGTTTCATTCTTTGATCTTATTAATCTACTCTTTGCACAACCCAAATTCAATGCCCCTTACGTTGTTATGTGAAGTGAAACTCTAACCTATATGCCTGGACTGTTTACACAGCTGTGAGCTGTGACCCTGAGCCAGAATCCAGAATAATAATGTTTGTTTTCATGAGAACATCCTCCTCTCCTGAAGTCCTGAAGTGACCTTTCCTTTACACTTTTAATGTATCAAACAAGTGTCAAAATGCAGTTGATTTTGTCTGGTATGAATCTTTTTCAAACAGAACCTCTGGGTATGGATTTCCTAGAAAATCTTCAGAACATGATGTTAAAGAATGCTCTTAAAGAGAAACTTATTTATTTTAGGTTACTTGAGAATCAGTTCAATAATATTTCTTGCACGCCTCAAAATTCAAGTTGTATGATTGAGACGGTTAGTTGCAGTGATGAGGTTTGTTTGCACTTCAGCCATCAAACAGAGTTGCCTCGATTAGTTTTTATGCAACTGAAAAATATTAAGCGCAACGCAATGCTTCCATGTCAAGGTTGGTCTCACTAAAAGTGAATTTGAAGTAGAATAATGGGAGCAGCATAATGTTCTTTGTATTCTGATCATTGTTTTTTCTTTCAGGTTGAAGAAGATGTTCAAGACTGGCTGCGGTATAAAATAATGGTTGATGCTGGTCAGGATCCCTTCCGTTTAAAGTTGAAACCGAATGTCCTACCTCACATATTCAACTGTCAACCTGATCGTAATACTGCCCACTCAAAACCCGTTCGATCCGTATTAAGGAAGAAAATGGCAAACGAAGCAGTCAAAGAGGCTATGAAGCAGGTTCAAGAAGAAGTGCAAATAGAGGTAAGGTGTCACCTTTCTACTCAATCCTCGCTCCGTTCTGTTACAAATTTGTATAGTCTTATTTGCTGTTTCCCCCTTTACACTAAACATTGATAGCTTGTATTGAATGTCAAGATACAATGCTAATTTAATGAAGCATGGCCTGCATCAGCTGGGCATCGCAAAAAAATAGGATTGAACAGCCAAACAATGCTCAAACTCTTGTTCATCATCCATCGGAGGCTGATGAATGGGCTGCAAATTAACCTCAAACTGATTGGCTCTGACTGTTTTGAGCTATTTGTTGTTCGAGATACCCTTCTATGAAACGTCACTTTTTTAACAAATTATCCAAGTATTTATATTTGTCAGCGTTTCCTGACTATCATGACTAATGATCTTAATCAAAACATTGACAAACTTGTATCAAAACAAACAACAAGCAGCACACCTAACCAACTTTTCTACTGCACTCATAACTCTGTTCCCTTTGATTTTTTGTTTCTACCCCTTTCAGTTCTCATTTGCTTTATTTCTACTGATTTCAGGAATCATCTATGTCTGACCCTGTCTTGAATCCTGATTTTAATGCAATCGCAGAAGCGGCTGAGGCTGCAGCAAATGAAAGGTTAAGAATCGAAATGGAAATAGCTGAGAAAGAAGCTGAATACAAAACCACTGCGGAGACAATCAAAAGCCTAGAGGTATTCTTTTTCTGTCAATAACTATCTTTTTCTGCTTGCATTTGACTGATTTACCAGTTATGTCCTTGTAGGACTTTGAATTCTGATTTGCCCCAACCATAATAAAATTTGACACAGATTGAACTTTGTTGCAGTGATCAGATTCGTTTGGAATTTACACACTCTGTTTTAGCTTTGTTTTGAATTTGAATCAGGCTGTAAGGTATGCCGAATCACACTGCTATCTATTTAGATACGGAGAAATGTAGAGTGATAGCTTTTGCCTTTTACCCCATCCTATAAAATGGAAAGTCTTAAGAACGCAAGATATTGATTCAATCCTAACATCAGCTCTATGGCCTTAATAAGGGGTCTTTTTTTTCTTTGAAATGAAAGCCATATCAGCTATTTAATTCACCTATCTTATTTACCTTCTTTCCCTTCAATTTAAGGTCAAACTGGAGGAAATTTCTGAAAATCTGAGGCAACTGAAAGTCAGTCTACAAAATGACTCATCGATGGATAAAGAAAATGTGGAAAACATGGATACTTCATCATCTAAATCGATCTCTGGTACTCTCAATGCTTCAACTATGACCTCAATCAGTGATCCTTCCTCAACGTCTCCCTTGAACGCATTGTCAGTCTCTATAAACAGCCATGTATCTAATTTGAGCAATGATTTGAGCTTCAGTTTTGCCGAGCCCATGACTCGCGACATTGGAGTGCAGGTATGTATTTTTTTTTCTTATTCTCTAAAAGGTTTTCATTCAGAGATAATATATAATAGAGGCTACGCCCTAGCCGTGCACGAGGTGGCAGACTTTTTTTTTCGGAACTCAACGACACTTTCTTGGAACTCAACAGGAATAACATAGTGAGCATAAGAAAGCACCATCTATCATGGACCATTTGTTGACTGATGCAACTTCAGTGCTTTGCTCTTATCAGAAAAAACCTCAACGACTTTGCTCTTCAGTCAATGTGTGGTCCATGCTTGCGGTGTTTTGTTGAGACCCCCTAAAAAAAATGTTGCCATTGCGCACAAGCATGGGCAAGATACATAGTGTGTGGTCTCTATTTTATACTGTCTCTGCAGTGGCGGCTCGTGCAATGCGGCAACAATGTTTTTCCTCCATTTGATTCTATGTAAAACAATCAATGCGATAGTGAAGCAGCGCTTCACCAGCATTCGATTGTTTAACATAGAATCAAATGGAGGAAAAACATCGTTGCCAAATTTCAAGTGCCGCCACTGTGTCTCTGATTTCATTATTTGTTTCTAATTTTTTCTTCTCATGCAGTGGGGAGGAGATTTTTTAGTGGCTTGTGGTAACCTTTCTTTTGAAGAACATTCTGCACTCCCTACTCTCATACTGACACCAACATTTTTTAATTTGTTTGTACGCTCTTTTCATTATTTGCTCACTGTACGCCCTAAAATTTTTTTGCTCAAATCAGAAAATAGCAGTGATAGCACGTGCGAAGTGGCGAATAGCATTTAGTCCCTTTAGTGGCATGAAAAAGGTTGAATTATTGGGGCTGCACATTGTACTCGCTTGATCCGATATTTTATATGAGTTTCAATGGAAGAAATGGGATGTTGCCAGATTGTGCATTGCCACAGACAAATGGAAAATTTTTAACAACCAAATGGGAATATTGGAAGTTATGAAGCGGGTACTGACTCATTTTCATCTTATGTTTCAGATTTACCCCCGTTTTCGAAGCAAGGGTGTGCAAGTTTCATTTGCCGATTTTGCTGAGCCCTCCGTTAAACAACCCGCATCAGTTAAACAACCTGCATCAGTTAAACAACCTGCATCAGTTAAACAACCTGCATCAGTTAAACAACCTGCACCAGTTAAGCAACCTGCATCAGTTAAACAACCTGCATCAGTTAAACAACCTGCACCAGTTAAGCAACCTGCACCAGTTAAACAACCTGCATCAGTTAAACAACCTGCATCAGTTAAACAATCTGCAGCAGTAAAGCAACTGAAGTGTGTGCGTGTGGCAGAGTCCTCCGACGATGAAGAATTTAATGATTTCCTGACAGGACCCATGACTGCTGATCATTCATTTGCTTTGAATTCATCTGCTTGTCTTGATTCATCTTTTTGCTCTGACAATTTAAATATTAGCCTTTGTAAAGAGGAGACAGATACGGCAGCGGATGATTTAAAAACTAAATTTGTTGAAATGAATTGTACAATAATGGAACGAAAACCAAGACTTTATTTAGGATTAGATAAACATAATCTTCACATTATTACTCTCCTTCAGGAGGCTACTGGATTCAGCAAAACTCACATCATGATGGTGTTAAGGAAGGTTCGCATGAATGAATCAAATGAAGTTTTAGGTGACACTTTTGGTTTGACAAGAAGTGGAGTTTCAAGAGTAATAAATGCAAAATTGCCAACTATCGCTTCAGGTCTTGAAACATTCATTATTTGGCCTGAGAAGCAAATTATCCAATCTAACTTGCCTATTGCTTTTAGAGCAAACTACTCAAAAGTTCAAGCAATCATAGATTGTTTTGAAATTGAAATTGAAAAGCCCTCCAATGCAACACATCAAGCTCTCTCATGGTCGGATTATAAAAAGTGTAATACATTAAAATATCTCATTTCATGCACTCCTGACGGTCTAATTAATTTCATCTCAGCTGGCTATGGGGGGCGTGCATCTGATATTGAAATAGTCAAAGAGAGTGGTTTCCTAGATATATTAAAACCTAATACTTGGGTCATGGCGGATAGGGGGTTTAAACAAGTAGAAAGTTTGTTGGTCGGAAAACAATGCTCGCTTATCAGACCGCCGAGTGTCTCTGCAGACACTAAAATGACTGAAGGTGATGTGCAACAGACTAAAATTATCGCTAGTTTGAGAATACACATTGAAAGGGTCATTAAACGTGTCCGAGAGTATTCTTTCTTGGCTGCGCATTCTCGGTTTCACCATGATTATCTTGGTCTTGTTGACGATGTTGTTACTATTGCATGTGCTTTGTCTAATTGGCAAGGGTCCATTGTTGCAAAATAGTGGAGTTGCAACTTCTGTTTAATGTGGAAACTTTCGGTCGCCTGCGTTACTTATTCTTTTTTTCTTACCTGTTACTGTTACATTTATGCATGTGACTTAAAGTGTAAGCGTCTACGCTGCAAACATTTTTTGTCACTTTTACTACCTGTTATTGTTCCATTCATGTATATGAAAATTTCAAGAATAAAATTAAGTACCAATGTATTTTTTAAATTCATTTAAGTGTGCATTTTTTGTGAATATTTCCAAGTTCTAAATGCTGGCATAGCACATAGACTTTCCCTGGTAAAAGGATTGGGCAAGTCTCAGATAAATGCGTGGGGGGGGGGTATTATAATTTTTTGCCTATACAAGGGTTCCTGCCGGCCAATCATTTAATTTTTCACTTAAGCGACTCTTAATACAGTAAGTGAGAGATGCTACTGATCCAGAACTATAAAACTTGATTGTTTTATAGAGCTATCCATGAGTAACTTTATACAGATTTCCAACGGAAAACTCAACAATGGTTACCATCGTAGTGGCCAAGTCTCTCTATGCTTAACCAATAGCACCACCCACAGACAGTCTTAATGTTTCGTTAGCCTTCGAAGTAAACGATTGGCTTGTTGCAAAGGATACGCAAAATGCAATGCACCTCATAGTTGTGCGCCTTTGTTTGTGCTTAGGTGTATTGATGCGTTACCTATTGCTTATCCTGAAGATGTTGTTTGTCTTTACCATTGTACATTTCAAATGAATAAAAACTTGAGCTCACTTACTTCCCCGCTGTGTTTTACCCTCACACGAGACCAAATGATGACTTTATACCTGCCTTGACTGACACATCAAGCTCGTGAGACTCCACTTTCATCAATAGACAGTGGTCGAAAGGCGGAATCTCCGTGCTGAAGCTGTCACTCAAGGCAAGCATCGAGTCATCAAACGATCAACATTGAGGGTAAAACACAAAGGGGAAGTAGTTGAGCTCAAGCTTCTATTCATTTGAAACAGACTGTAGGGGCTGTAATGGGCTGCGCTTTAGCAGGCCCAGGCCCAGTATAACTGCTGCCTTGCCCTGGGTCAATAAAAAATTAGGGAAGTAATAATTTCAGACCCTCCTCATGAAAGCCTCATTGATAGCAATAAAAAAAGCTTACTTAATCAAATGTCAAATCAAAGTGATTGACGGATGGAGGCTAATTTGACGTGGGTAATGAAAAATGAACACTTGTAATAGAGGATTGGATAAAATATATTGAATCAAATTTTCATGAAAAGAAAAATAATCACAAATTTAACAATTCCAGGACCATGAAGTACATTGAAAAAATACAGGATGAATGACTCAAGCAAATATAACAGGCGAAAGTCTCTAGATTCATCTACTGTCTGACTAAAAAATTATTTGTCTCCTTTTAAGTGCGTAAATGGCCGTGGAAAAAGAAACAAGAAACTTGGGGTGTTAAGCTCCCCGCTTATTTGAAAACAAGAGGTAGCGACTTTGAACATACGCGGAAAAAATGACAAAAGCTGCATACGGAACTTAAAATTTGAGAAAAAAAAAACCAACAACTTACGCAAAAATTATTTACAGAACTAATAAACTCGGATACTTAAATAACAACTTTATACACAACGAAACAAATGCAAACAAGTAAGGATAAATAGTCTATAGTCAAAAATTGCAACAAACTTTGCGGGTAACTGAAGCAGACTCCGAAGAGCCGAATAAGCGGCTGAAGCAAAGTTTTCAGCCGAAAGTCTTTCGTTTCACCTACTTCTTGACCAAGATTAGTTTTTCTAAATGCTTGATGTAAGGATTCAAAAATACTAGTGAAAACAAGAGGTAGTGACTATGAACAAACTCGGAAAAAATGACAAAAGCTGCTTACGGAATTTAAAATTTGAGAAAAAAACGAACAACTTATGCAAAAATTATTTACAGAACTAATAAACTCGGATACTTAAATAACAACTTTATACACAACGAAACAAATGCAAACAAGTAAGGATAAACATTCTAGTCAAAAAATTGCAACAAACTTTGCGGGTAACAGAAGCAGACTCCAAAGAGCCAAATAAGCGGCTGAAGCAAAGTTTTCAGCCGAAAGTCTTTCGTTTCACCTACTTCTTGACCAAGATTAGTTTTTCTAAATGCTTGATGTAAGGATTCAAAAATACTAGTGAAAACAAGAGGTAGTGACTATGAACATACTCGGAAAAAATGACAAAAGCTGCTTACGGAACTTAAAATTTGAGAAAAAAAGAAGCCACAGTAAGAAAAAAACGAACAACTTATGCAAAAATTATTTACAGAACTAATAAACTCGGATACTTAAATAACAACTTAATATACAACGAAACAAATGCAAAAAAGTAAGGATAAACATTCTAGTCAAAAAATTGCAACAAACTTTGCGGGTAACAGAAGCAGACTCCAAAGAGCCAAATAAGCGGCTGAAGCAAAGTTTTCAGCCGAAAGTCTTTCGTTTCACCTACGTCTTGACCAAGATTAGTTTTTCTAAATGCTTGATGTAGGGGTTCAAAAATACTAGTAAATGCATAAATTAAAGAGTTGTTGAAAAAGAAGAATACAGTGGTGGCTGGTGCAACTTGGCAACAGTATTCCCCCATTTAAATACGTGTAAAATAATCGCGTAAGAATCGATTGTATATCTAAGTTAAAATGGGAAAAATTGCATTATGAAAAAATTAGCACCGGCAAACCCTGGAATAAGAATAAGAATTGGGGTGCAGGGTAATCCCCTCCTAAGAAGACAAGAGATCATGGCTAGAAACAAGCACAGGGATAGCATCAAAAACTGCACAACAAGCTTAAAAAAGGAAAAAAGTATTTACAGAACTACTAAAATCTGATACCTAAATGACTTATTTTTACAGAACGAAACAAATACAAACAATTAATGATAAATATTGCAGTTTAAAAATTGCAATAAACTTTGAGGGCAAGTGAGAGAGACTTCAAGCAGCCGAATAAGTGGAAAAAAATTACAAACGTAGAGTGTAAAGCGGAGAAAAAATGAAGGCTTATAGTTGGTTTGTTAAACGTGGAAAGATTGTATCTAACCAAAATTTCTGAGCATTATTCATGATAGTGGTTATGAAGGAGACATCTAGGTGGACTTCAATAATTTTGGGAGATTTTACTACCTCAAAGTCAGGGTTCGCAACACAGAAAATTCCTTTGCTTTTCTTGCACATGACCATTTGCAGCATTATTTGCGCAGCATACTTCTTGGACGGAGCAGTGAGATCCTTATTAAAGTAGGACGGAAACTGTTTAGCTGACTCGGGGCATTTAACTTCCACTACATGGTCACCTACTATGCCGTCAGGTGAGGCTCCGAAGATGGGTTGGTTCTTCAGCAAGGCTAGTCCTACTTTTTGTATGGGGCGTTTTAATTTGTCGCTCAGATATTGAATTACTTCGGGCTCTAGCTCCCTACCTCTCTTCATAGCCTTTGTTTCGAAGAATTTCTGGGCTCCTAAAATAGTGTTGACGAGAACGCCATCAGGGGTGGCACAACTTGATAACGCAGACACAGTGGATGCAGTTACACGGGCGTATCTCATATCATACCACAAAGGTGAGGTGGCTTGATTCTTCGTTTCCTCCCAGACAAACTTGCAAGCTTCGTCATTCATGTATTGAGAACAAAACTTAAGGAAATTTGATCCACTAGGTGGTACCTTGTAGCTTAGGAAGCAGCTGATTAGATTATGAATCGATAGAGATGTCCTTACATTGAGGTGCTTCTTCAATGTGACGTCATGGTTTGATTCCGCCAACTTTGCAGCATACCGGTTGAAAAAGACAGCTTTTTGGTCTTCACTCAGCTTGACTTTTTTCATAGGGCGCATATCCGTGGCTCGGATTGTTTTTAGCGTGGTGCCGACACGAGACAATCTTGATTTCAACCACCAATTTTCAGTTGACGTGGAAGGTGGCTCTAGGGTTCTTCTGTAGAGCCAAAAAAGAAATGCAGTTGCATGTTTACAGCCTCCTGAAACAAAAGAACAAGAAAATAAACATGAGTCCTTGAAAAATTACAAAACCCATCAGAAAATAGAGGCGCATGCAATCTGCTAACATTACATTTGGTCCATTTAAAGTCATAAAAAAAGTCGACATGTTCCGAGTGGCCGCTGCACTTTCTCGAATTTTCATTTAACATGAGTTTAAATAGACAAATTTCAACCTTGCTAGATTGCATTTGCCGCCACTGCCAAGAGATTACAAAGTGTGCGTTGAATTGGAGGAAAAATTGGAAATAAATTTTCTTGCTGGCTAGAAAACTTTAAAAATTTAGAAACTTTCACAAAGTGAGTTTGCAAAGCCGAGCAAATATTTGCAGTGAGCCTTTTAGGCTTGATAGCAGACCAAAGAAAAGCAACAGGAAGTGCTCGAGAGAAGAATGTTATCTCTGTTAATCGGTGCAAGAAAACATGATTTATTTCGCAGTTAAAAAAAAAAAAGTTGGCTCGCTGGGCCTGGGTCATGAAGATGACAAATATAAATCAAATGGAAGGTCGAATCAGATGAGAAACAACGTTATATTAGTGATATTTTACATAATAGTAAGTGGCTAAAGCAGGATTAATAGAAGATGTGGCAGGAATATCAAAGAGCGGAAAAAGTGATGTCAGGAAATAAACTTACCAAGACATGCTGCACAATCCTCACAGAAAGCTTTGAGCACTTCATCCTCTGCATCATTTACCAGACAGTTGACTGAATAGCCTTTCGCTCTAACCCTGTTTTCTGGTGTTATACTGGCTTTAACGTGGATGATGCCGTTTTCTCTTTTAACTTGGACGTAGCCAATAGCTGCATCCCCATATGAGGCTCGACCAGATCTGTGAACATAGAAAGAAAAAGTGTGAATGTAGGTCAAATAAAAATGGATGAGAAGAGAGCAGAAATAAATCTGAGGAAAGCTGCGTTTTAAAAGAGGTTAAAATTTGCAGCATTATTATACCTACTTTGTTTGAGTAACCACAACGGATCAAATTAGTCACACATCATTGACCTGACATTAGTAATACAGCCATCGGCAACTTGTGTTTAGTGACACCAAAAATAAAAGGTACTTGAGGTAGCAGACTTACAGGCATAAAAGATACACAGCTTCTAGAGGATTTGGCGAGAAAATCTTCCAAAATCTTAAAGCGTCAACCGCCTCCCTCCCCGCAGGAAAACAACCATGTAACATTAGAGATTATAAACTAGTTGATTGATTGTGGTAATCTGTAAGAGACAACCCTCACTTCGAAATGTACTTGGCTGCTCACAAGTCACAAACATTCATTCTCAAATTCTGTTTTACAGCAACCAAGGTAGCTTGTCAAGAGTGAGCTATCGGTGCTTGATAATTACAAATACAGTTGGGACACGGTTCTCCTGCACACATTCTGGATGAGTGCCTACTTATCTTCACAAAACAAAATTTGTGAAAGACTGTCACTATTTTAAACCGGCAGCATCTCTCGTTTCTTTCATGATCACAACAGATCAAAACAGCAGCCTGTGCAAAGTTCCAAATTTTTGTAAGTACCAGTTCTGCTTGGAAGGAAATAATATCCTGCTTTCGGTATCGTTAAATACCTACACACACGAAAGAAAGGCTTGAGAAAAAGGCAAAGGAATTCAGTTCAGACGGTAATTTTCATGAAAATGATATATTTTTATCGAGTTGGAAGAATGATGTTGGGTACTAACCTCACAGTCTTCACGTTCCGAAGTTCTGGCCGCACAAACGTTGAAATTAAATATGCCTCTATCATTTCCTCTTGCACCTTCGGTAGATTCCGGGCATCAGCTTTCGAAAAGCCGGGATCCAAAGCGTTTGCGTTTCGCATGTTTAAAAGTTGGATTACTTTAATAGAATTCACTAATCTGACACTTCGCGAGATGCACACAGTTTCGCCCATAAGGTTTACACGCTGTTATACGGGAGACGGCGCAAGATGGCGGATGACCGAAGCAGTGACGTAGTACCAGGGCCCGTTCGCGATAGCCAATCAAAATCGTTTATTTCAACCCTCAACTTTCGGGCGCTTTTTGAGAGCTTTCTAATCATTTTTAAGATTTTTAAAGCTCACAGCCGTTTTTCCCACGGAATTTTACCCTAGAAACACTTATTATATACCGAATCCCAGGATCACTCAACAGCCCTATTCACCGATGATTCCACCGGTTGAGCGAAGATTACAGATGTGAGTATTTTCGTGGATTACAGTGAGACACTGAACTAAACTGTGTATTCTTTTCTCAATCGGTGGAATCATCGGTGAATAGAAAAATGTCATTGATTAGGTATACGCAAAACGGCAGCTCTGCTGCCATCATAGTTTATGTGAACATCAACAAAACTTACAAACATCTAAATTCGTACATTTCTTGTATTATTATCTAATCTTTGCCAATCCTGGAAGGCTCATTATTAACGATCGTATCGTAATGCTATCGAGTCGATGATCGAGTACGTGTTATCTTGTGGGTGGTGCCATTCTGATAGGTTTCATTCCGATAGCAACCCTCTCATCTCTGCGAGAATAGACCTGTTTAGTGTGACGGGAGAGATGGGAGGGTTTCCATCGGAATGAAAACTTTCGGAATGGCACCACCCATAAGATAACACGTACTCGATCATCGACTTGATAGCATTACGATACGATTGTTCATAATTAGCTTGCAGAAAAGACCAGACATTTCATGGAATTGGAAGGAAATTCCAGAATGGGTCTGTTGCGTAATTTTGCGACATCAATATTACTCATGGTTTCTAACGTAAAATTCGGCGAAAATAACGATGCGCACATTAAAAACTTTCAAAATCCACCCATTAACTCAGAAAATACCTTCCATTTCAAACAACCCGCACTACACTAGACACTATATCACCGACTTATAACTACATAGACGGAACCATCTCGTTTATGTAAACATGAACAGAACTTACAAACATTGGAATGTTTCGTTTAGATGCGTACATTTCTTATATTATTTTGTAATCTTTGATAAACCGAAAAGACCAGACAGCAAATGCAGCTTATATTTCACGTATTAAAAAAGAAATTTCATCATTTTATAGTTACGATGTTGTTTACTTATGCACGGTGGTTTCGTCTATGTAGTAGTATACCGGTGCAAATAGTGTCTAGTGTAGCGCGGGCTGTTTGAAAATGAAGTGATTTCCTGAGTTCATGAGTGGATTCTGAACGTTTTTAATGTGCGCATCATTATTTTCGCCGAATTTTACAAGAGAATCAAGGTTCTACATTGTTATAGCAAAAGTATGCAAGAGACCCATTGAATATGAAATTGCGATTTTGTTTAACATAAACACGCAGTGGTTCCGTCTTTGCAACTAGCTATAGCGATAGAGGGCCATACATGTTAAAAGTCCTGTCACAAACTGTGACAACATGGGCGATCTGAATTTGGTTTGTTTACCTCACTTTTTTTTACCTAAAATAAAAAAGTTGGAAGTAATCCAGTGGAAATTGGATTGGAAAGTGCAAGTGTTTAAGAGTGGCTATCTTGACACAGAATTCTATGTATAACTACCCAGAGGAGAACATTTTGCATAGTTCTATTATACAGGGTGTAAAGAAAAAAAGGAGCAGCTCCGAATGAGTTTGGGTTCGCATTTCAAAAACGCTGAAACACGGGTTCCATTATTTTGAGGGGGCATCTTTTAGGGGGGTTGCCAAATTCCAGCCCCCCAGGGGGCGGATCTGGGGGTCACCGCCCCCTAAATCACATTTCTCAGATGGCGACCCCCAATTTTTATTACATAACTTTAAAGAACATCAAATTCTAAGCATTTTGACGCAAACCGCAGGTCGATATCGCTTTTCTTGTTCGAGATATCGAAAGTTAAAGTTCGATTTTGACCCATTTTCAAAAATTAATACCTCTCACTAAAAGAGTCGGAATTGAAAAAAACTTTTAACTTAAAATAATCTACAAAACAAGTACTTTTCAGAAAAAAATAAGACTGTCCAAGAAACCGGACTTTTAGGCTTCAAAAATTGTTTTTAAAATTTTCGAAAATTTTGAATCAGCGATATTCTTGTAAAACGGCCCGAATCAACAATTTTGGCTTGAAACCGGTTGGCTGAGTCTAAATGAGCGACGGAAAGCTCTCGAATGTCACCACAACCTCATTAAAGTTTGAGAGAGCGGTGTTTCCTGACTCTGAATTTAGCCATGTTCTCAATACTGAATTTGGTCATTTTAATCGTGATTTTGAGACTTTCTTGAGCTTTTCAGTGCTTTGCATCGCTCATTTGGACTCAGCCAACCGGTTTCAAGCCAAAATTGTTGATTCGGGCCGTTCTTATACTTTCGAATAAAAAATTGCAATTAATTCAGTGGAAAATGGTTTTAAAGAAAGTGCAAGTGTTTAATAGTGGCTAACTGGCCACAGAATTTTAATACAACTACCCAGAGGAGAACATTTTGCATATCTCTGTTTTGAGTCAGTTTCTTATCGTGCAAAGCCTTCCAGACGAAACAATTATATCGATTTCTGTGTCCAGATAGCCACTGCTGCCACTGTAAAATACTTGCACTTTTGTTTATAACCAATTTCAAATGTAGCTGTCACATTTTTTTTTTTTTTTTTTTTTTTTTTTTTTTTTTTTTTTTTTAACTTTAAAGGTTAAAAAAAGTGAGGCAAACAAACCGAGCCTGTGTGAAAAACGTGCATGAGAGATCTCGATTATGGCTGCCTCTGTGATGTTTCAATATCAGTTGTATTTGAAAGTGAAGTGTTTTCCTTAGTTAATGAGTGGTTTCTTGAACGTTTTTATCGCTTGCGCTTCGTTATTTTCGCTGAGTTTTACGTAAGACTCGAGGCTCTTTCTTATTGCAGCAAAAGTAGGTATACATACCGGGTGTCCGGTAAGTCCCGGAACGGCTGCGCCATTTCTTTATTTACGCAGATAAAAAAACCAAACTTTGGGAATGTTCCTAGATAAATAAAAACTACTTTTTGGGGGGGTCAACATTTTGGTCGCCCCTCCCGGGGGGGCGGGGGCGCCCCTAACTTTTTTTTTCAAATGGCAACCCCTATCTTGTGATACCTCATTCGAAAGAGGGTAAAAAACTGAGCATTTTGGCGCAAACCGCATGTCGATATCTCTTTTAGTATTCGAGATATCGAACTTCAAAATCTATGGAAACCTATTTTAAAAAAATCATAACTCTTATTCCGAAAGTAGCTATTTAAAAAACTAGGGGTCTAAACTACTCTACGTAACAAGCTCTTTCCAGGGAAAAACACCTCTGCCCAAAAAAATCAACTTACAGTTATTGTTTTTTTTCCCGCCAAAATTTTTCAAAAAATTTTGGCGGGAAAAAAAACAATAACTGTAAGTTGATTTTTTGGGGCAGAGGTGTTTTTCCCTGGAAAGAGCTTGTTACGTAGAGTAGTTTAGACCCCTAGTTTTTTAAATAGCTACTTTCTGAATAAGAGTTATGATTTTTTTAAAATAGGTTTCCATAGATTTTGAAGTTCGATATCTCGAATACTAAAAGAGATATCGACATGCGGTTTGCGCCAAAATGCTCAGTTTTTTACCCTCTTTCGAATGAGGTATCACAAGATAGGGGTTGCCATTTGAAAAAAAAAAGTTAGGGGCGCCCCCGCCCCCCCGGGAGGGGCGACCAAAATGTTGACCCCCCCAAAAAGTAGTTTTTATTTATCTAGGAACATTCCCAAAGTTTGGTTTTTTTATCTGCGTAAATAAAGAAATGGCGCAGCCGTTCCGGGACTTACCGGACACCCTGTATATGTAGAGTATAGACCCATTCGTCGTTCTTCCATAAAATTATCAGGTATTTTTACTCACACGATAATTTAATAGTCTTAGCTGAAACTTTCCTTTTTCCTTTCTTTTCAGAAATTCTAAATTCTTCTGATGGTCTGATCTGCCCCATCTGTGGAATAACAAGAGCCTCGCGTCAAAATTTGAAACATCATATTACCATCCATTGTGATGAGAGGCCGTATCAATGTCCGAACTGCCGCAAAAAATTTAAGTTAAGAACGTACGTAGGCAGACATTTGCGGCGGTGTAAAACGAAAAAGTCCAGCAAAAATAACGACTGATTAAGCCAAATAAGACTAGACAACAAATGCAGCCAATATTTCATGTTTTAAGGATAGTATTAGGCATGATGAGAAGCCATTACTTCGTAAAAATCATGATTGATTTAGTTGTGAGAGACCAAATATCGAAACAATAACACAAGGAAAATCTCTGCGCCATCGCAATACTTTCTCAATTTTTCTAACTTAAGGTGATTCCAGGCGAAACTTTTCCGGATTTCAATCCGATGGATAGCACCACAAGTCGCTTTTTGGAAAAGTCGTGTTTTTGGAGTTTTAAACTGAAACCATAGATAAAACGCAAAATCCAATAACGTCAGCACCTGCAAAAAAAATGTATGGATTTTTTGAGCCCAAAATGAGCAAAATTGGTTTAAAATTAAAGCCGTAAATTATGAAATTCGTTTCGCCATAAGCTCAGTGAGTAAGAGTGAGCGCGAGTGATGATACGTCTATCTGCCTCACTCGCACTCATTGCGGCTTGAGGAAAGTTTCGTATTTCATAATTTTCGGCTTTAGTTTTGAGTGTTTCAGCCTGAAACTTTCAGGGTATCTTCCTGAAGTATGCTCGCAGGTGCTGACGTTCCTCAACTTTGTGTTTTTAGCGTGAATTCGTCAAATTCAACAAAAAACTGTTGACTTTTTGAGCAGCGCGATGGCGACGTGGTCAGTATGGCGTCGCGTGCCAACTGGCAACGTTGCAATTTGACCATTTAAAACCATGTAAAATATCGATTCGAGGGAGTGCACTGTGCAACTCCAACAGTTCGACCTTTTATATGGATTTAAATGGCCAAATTGCGAAGTTGCCAGACAGCACGCAACGCCACTGGACGTGGTGTCCCCGGTTAAAACTAATCGACCCTGGAATCATCTTAATTAGAGTGAGAAAGTAAAAACACATTATATCAGACCCTTGCAACTGCCCTATTGCTACAGCTCGTTAACAGGGGCGCCATTTCAGATTTTCCTTGGGGGGGGGCAAGGCCCTCCGAAAATTTGGCTGACTTTTTTTTTTTTTTTTTTTTTTTTTTTTTTTTTTTTTTTTGCCGCGCATCTTCAAATAATCTCTCTGACTTGATTTTTTGGCCACAATGAAAATCCTTGGGGGGGGAAATTTTCCCCCCCCCCCCCCCCCCCCCGCCTTCCCCCAAATGGCGCCACTGCTCGTTAACCAGCTGATCAATTGATTCAAACCAGTGGCGTAGCGTGCAATTTGGCAACGTTGCATTGTGTCCATTTAAACCCACGTAAAAGGTCGAATGCGAAGGTGTCCACCAAACACCCAATGGTTCAATCTTTTTCATGAGTTTAAATGGATACAATTTCGTCATATTGCACGCTACGCCACTGAATTTCAAACATATCGTAATAGTATTATATAGAAATTTCAACGTTTTTCTTTCTTCTTTTCCTCCTCAGTAAGAATCGATGAAGACACCACCAAGCGACGTGAAACCCAATCTTCACCTGTGCCTGTAAAATCGTTTACCTGTCAACTATGCGGGAAGCATTTTGGTGGAGCCAGGTGGAAATACCAATGCCATCTATCTAGATTTCACGAAGGTAATTTGCTTTAATGCCCCTCGTTTCATGAACTACTTGTTGTGTTTTTTTTTTGGACTAAATGGAGCAGTTGTAAGGGTTTGAAATATTGTATTTTTTACAAAGAAAATGAAAGTACTAGAGCAGAGAGATGCCTTTGAATTCTAATTAAGTCCTATTGTCTCGGAGATGAGATTTTTGCCCAAAATACATTGTTTTAAAGGGGAATTCCGCGTAGTGACGTCACTAGGCACACGACTTTTTGCATCTTTACACCCGTGTCCCTCCTAAACCTGGACATTTATATAAAAAAACCAAAGGTACCAATATTGTCAGCTCATTAAGTACTATCATTTTCATTACAAAAAAACAAACAATTTCAGACCCTTGCAACTGCCCCATTACAGTAAAATTCGGCCAATTTTACAACAAAAAAAAACAATTTTGTAGGATTTTTAGCACGTATAATTTTGCTGGACCAAACAATTTCACATTTTTTAATTTTTTTAAAACCAAGATTATGTTGTGTATTTACACCTAAAAATTTCAAATAATGTCGGGCATAAATGGGTTAACCTTCATATTCCTAAGTGATTCATGTACGTAGGTAGATGGCTGAGGGGGGGTCTCAGACCCCAATTTAAAATTGAGGTATCTCCTTTCTAATTTTTCTAAATTTATTCTGCCATGTAGTTATGTTTGAGAAAATCTAATCTACAAACATTTTCGGGAAAACACCCCAGATCTCAGGTCCTGCGCGGGGGGGGGGGGGGGGTGAACCCCCTTCCTTGGAATGACAATAGAGGGGCCGCTAAAAATAATTGGCGGGGAGGCCCCGGAATCCTTGTCTACGCCACTGATCTACTAGCATGCTCGAATCCTCACCATCCACCAATATATAGTTGCCCGTAAAAGGACTAACATTTTTCGGCCCCAGGCCCGTGACCAGCTTCCCAGTAAAATTCGAGGATATGCAGGGTGAAACTGAACTCCGCACCGAAGGAATCCTTTTTTTTTCATCCAAGGTGTACTTCGTTTGTGTTAAAGAAACTTCACAGTGAGAGTTTTTGAACTCGGATTGAAATCCGGAAAAGTTTCGCCTGGAATCACCTTAACCTTCGTATTGCGGTGGCGGGGGGGGGGGGGGGGGGGGTCCGCTCGGACCCCAGTCCTGGTTTTTTTTGCTATAAAAGATTGTATTAATCACTTATTTTTAATACTTCCAGGTTTGCGTCAATGAGGGTACGTTTTATACAGTTGCCAATTTTTACACTTTTTTTTTTTTTTCAATAAGTTGTTTTTGATTTACAAGCCTTTAAAGTCGTGGGATCCGCCCCCGCCCCCCTCAGTGATTAAAAATATCTTAGGAAAAAAATAAAAATACATTTAGGAAGCTCATTTTTTATGCTTACAAGGGCTCTATATAAAAAATTAATTGAGAAAGAAAACCAAAAAAAAGAAAGAAAAGAAAAAAGAAAAAAAAAATCATGAATGTGGTCATATATCCACTGAAATAAATGGAATTTGGCTTGTTTTAAATGAAATAGTGAAAAAAGGAGTGGATAATTAATTATTTTTAAATGACTAGCAGTTCAAAGATCATCTCTAGGTTGTATAAAATAGTTCCAAGTTCCATCATGCACGGAAAAAAAAGTGAGCGGGTGTGGTAAACGTACCGAGCGGTGAACGGCCGGCGGGTACCGTGTCCATAATGCACGTGCACCCTGACCGCGAGAGCGGTTACCGTGCCCGCTCCGAAAAATAGGCACGGACATCCCAATCATAACGCAGCGGTGACAATAGTAACCGCTCCAAGCGGGCAGTATATCCGTCCTCCACGGGCGTCCGTACCGTCCGGCGGTGGATGTCTAGCCAGAAGACAATTCTTCACTGCGGTCGAACAAAGATGCCTCGAGTAATGGGGACAGTCCAAAGGATTTCCAAGAACCGACAGACTCAACAATTAACACACGTCCAGTACAAATTGCGAACGGTCAAAAAATACGAAAAAACGGACGAAATTTTCGCCCTAAAGGGCCAAAACTCGGCAAAAGTAGTCGACTTTGAATATAGATGACTCTCATAAATTCGATGTTACACGAAATATCCTGAATTAATTCGGACTGAAAAATACGAATTTCTGAGAGTCATCAATATTCAAAGTCGACTACTTTTGCCGAGTTTTGGTTCTTTAGGGGCGAAAATTTTGTCCGTTTTTTCGTATTTTTGACCGTTCGCCATTTTTACTGGACGTGTGTAAATTTTTGAGTCTGTCGATTCTTGGAAATCCTCCGTGCCAAGAGAGAAGTCGGAAGAACGACGGCCTCTGCGAAGGGTTGGAGTCGCCGGTATAGCCGCACTGTTGCTAAATAGTGCCTCTCGAAACCACTCCGTATAAGTTGCGCTCTTCCTTAAGAATGATTTTTCGTATAACAAATGAGTACAATGTAAAATGAGTGCTTTCAGGCTCATGATTGATTGATTGCTTCTGAGCGAGGAAAATAAGTTCTACATTAATTTAATTGCTCGAAAAATGGCATTCGAAAAATTTTCCTACCGCTTACAGAGAATTTCGTCTCATGGCCTTTTGAAGCTGACTCACAAGTTTTTGGAGATGAGGACGAAGTATCAAATTTAGAGGGCCCAAGGAATCTCAGCAATTTTGTTGACTGGGAGAGGGGGGGGGGTGAAAAAGTTACATTTTGGTATTTTAGGATACCGTAATATACTCTAGGTTGCGTTTTCTGACGTATCAAGGGCGGCTCCCGCCACTTATGATACCATTGGATCAAAACAAACTAATGGTAGAGGTAGTTTCAGAAGTGTAGGCGCAGCTAGACTGATAATCTTTGGAATTTGTCATCATTATTTCTAATAATACTCAATGAAAATGAATGACTATTACTCACTTTTCCAACACTTTAAAAGCAAAATAATAAAGTCAGAGCCAATAGTTATGTTTCATTAGAACGAATTATAGTTGAAAATTCTCCAAAGATCACGGTCTAGGTGCGCCTACACTTCTGAAACGAGCTCTAGTCAGTATGACTGAACAAAAAAAAAAAAAAAAAAGTTAACATTTGTACCCCTCCCCCGCCGTGTAGCTTCAAAAGTTGTATGACATATTCTCGCAAAATTTTTATCTTTCTTCAAATCAACTGATCGTAGCCTGAATCAATTTTACTTTAATCCAAATTTGTCCTAAATAATACAAAAAATAATAAACAAAAAATGATTAATATGCTTCAATAAATAAATGTAAAAAGTGAAGGCGAGCAAGAGACATAAAAGGGAGAATGTGGATGCGTTATTTGACAATTCAAACAGACCGCCAAAACTGCGAACTGGTGCAGAGGCGAGACATCAGCAGCAATGTCTGCAAGCTTATATACCGAGATTTTCTCATCCTTCTCCAATCGGACGCGGTAGTGTAATGGATAGGGTGTTAGGAGTATTCAGGATAGGATCAGGCAGGATAGGAATCGGTAGGTTGTAGGTTCAAATCTCGGAGTTGCAGGGCGCTATTTGAAAGATGAGCTACACACTATGATCGACGCAAGCAGTGCAAAAGAAAGACAACTCGTGTCTCGTCGTCGGGATGCATTTTCGGTGAATCGTCCCAGGAGCCGCAGCAAGTGAGCACAATAGCACGCCGAGCTAAAATACTATTATACTCCGGCGGAGCGAGCGCACAATGAATTTTCCGTGCTCCGAGTGCCTCGGTCAACCCCCTGCGACCAGGGACCAAATAGTGTTACGGCTTGACGGTCCTCCGAAAGACGTTGGATGGTGCGCACGTAAGTATATTTGCGTGTAGTTTATACCCCCCGCAAGTGCTCACCGATCATCTGCGTGCGGGACCATGAGGACGCAACACTATTTGGTCCCAGGTAGATTTTTTCACCGCTCCTCGCGGTGAAAAACTCACCGCTCGAGTACGGATCACCTGCACGCAACTGCTGGGTATCCAGCTCGTAACCGCCTAGAATGGTGCTGGGACCGCTCTAGCGGGTCTCCTGTCCGTCTTTTTTTTTCCGTGCGTGCATCAGCGCGACGATTCAGTATAGCGTAACATTTTGGGCACGCGACAACGGTAGGTTGTCTCAGAAAAACCGCCGCCATTTTTTTAATTTTGAAGATATCAAAAATCTAAAAACACCATTGAAAAGCTGAGGATTTTGCGCATCGAAACCTTTTTACCGACTTATTTCAACATTAATAGATTTTTTTAAAAAAAAAAAAACATGATACTTACTTTTGACACGACCCTCGTATATTTAAAGGAGAGAAAAAATCAGAAAATAGTGATTTGACTTGTTGCGCAGTTTTTCACCAAATACATTATAATTGGATGGGAAACAAGAAATAAACTATTGGAAATACTAATTATGAGTGTACTGCAATTGCATTTGTAAAGAAAGCATGGAATTTGAGCCACTTATAAAAGTAAAAGTTACAACAATTTTAGTGACTTTGCCACACCTGTAGCCCGCGCACCTCTGCGCGTTACCAAACAGAGCGCGCCTCTTCTAGGGTTAGTCCATTTGAACGCTTGTGTTAGAAAAGGACGGAGACAGGGCTGAAGTCACGTGACAACCTCTATATCCATCCTTTTCTAACACATGCGTTTAAATGGACTAATTGTAAGAGCGAGAAAGACGATATCCTGGCTACTACTTTGTGCAGCAGCGGCAGCCGTGGTTTTTTTTGGGGGGAGGGGGAGTTACTGTTTTACGCTCCTGATTAGAGCCTACAGTATTATAGGGAGAGATTGAGATTCTTTTTTTTTCAAAGTTAAAGAGACCTCCTTTGCCAACTAGGGCCCGAACAGACGAAATGGAAGAGAGAAGAAGTAAAGATGAAAGAGAGAAGAGATGTCCTTCCGAGATGAGAGTGAAAGATGTCTTTATTTGTTTAATGTCAAAAGACACCGGAGATATGAAACATCCGTGCTCTAAGCACTCAAATTTTCACAGTGATCTTTACCGTGGACCAAGGTTATAGATTAAAGAGGTATGCTCATCTGACTTCGCGCCACGAAATTAGTAGCGCGCAGTTCAAAATCCAGAGCCAAGATGGCCGGAAAAAGCAGAAAACATTGTATACTCTTTCCAGAAAACATCGGGCTATTTTCTGCTTTTCTGGAGAGGGAGCCGGATGTTTTCTGGAAAGAGTATACAATGTTTTCTGCTTTTTCCGGCCATCTTGGCTCTGGATTTTGAACTGCGCGCTACTGATTTCGTGGCGCGAAGTCAGATGAGCATACCTCTTTAATCTTTAACCTTGACCGTGGACTCACTTTTAAGGATACCGAGCGATACGACTATACGTAAAAAAATCTACTGTCTCCACCGGGATTCGAACCCGGGAACTACGGATTGGCAGTCAGGGTTCCTGGGGTCCTGGGGTCCTGGGACCAATAAATGTACGGTACACACAGGCTTTAGGTCGTACCTAAAAATGGCGATTCTAACCTTACATTTCTTTAACGGCACATCGGAATGTTGGGTGCGCGCCCAACTTTACGTTACTTGGGGCGGGTCTAGAGCCTCTCTAACCCACCCTAAGTGCTATTTGGAGGTTAGTTTTGTGGTTGCGCCATTTTAAAACGGTCCGATGCGGTCCGTTGGCTGGTGGCCGATGCTTGTTGAAGTACTTAGGGCGGACTTGGGGCGGACTTGGGGCCGAGGACCGTGTGACCGTACATTTATTGGTCCTTGACCACCAATGCAAGTTACCGAGGCCGGCGGCAGCTGTAATAATAGTTATTGTTTATACTTAAACCTAAAATTTATTTATTTATTTATCTATTTATCTTTTTCTCCATTTACATATTTATTTATTCATTCATTTAACCGGCAAAAAATTGTGATTTGGACGTTCATTTTTTCTTCTTCGTTTATCACCTTTTTAATGTCAAAAGAAGGCATTTCAGATCAATTCAAGACTTTTTCAAAATTTCCTTCGAATGTCCTCCGGACATCCTGAAGACGTTGAACGTCCATCTTTTTGCCGGGTATTTATTTATCAATTTTTTTTTTTTATTTTTTTTTTATTTTTTATTCTTTTAAATGAGGAAAAGTAATAAATCAGAGTTGTTAACATTTCATGGAAAACACTGCAACAGACTCCTTCAAAAGAAACAATTTTTTTTCGGTTTGGAAAAAATGGAAT
>VMOF01000013.1:6257199-6321134 GCA_011764245.1 Trialeurodes vaporariorum
CCTACTATTGCCGGGCAAACAAGGGCCCCTTGTGGGCAACAGCCCCCCCCCCTTGTGGCCCCTTGTGGTACAGCAGCATATGTTGGAATGCTTGCCGCGCTATCTTTTTTCGTGCTTTTCTCATTTCCAGTTGATTTTACCAAAAAAATGGTAAGAGTCGAAATTAAAGCTGAGGAAATTTCCTATCTAAATTCCACTGCCACTTGTAATCGTCTTTGCTTGTATACACTTAATTGCCTCAGTGAGATTTGAATTGTCATGATTTTGGAGCTCCTGATGCAAAGTCGGAGGCCGCGGCAGTCAACGTTTGATGACTGTTGAGCCGCGAGTGAAAATAAAAGTTCCCACACCAATCTCTCGAGCGGACAGTCCATATGATATAACGTCCTTGGGGGCAAATTGCAATTTGCCTGCGACAATCTTGCAACACGTTACAACTAGTCTATCTCAAGTCATGAATAAGGTCGAAACATTGAAGAGCGCCTCAAAAGCACGTTCTAAAAAACTCCTTTATAATGTTGTAGCTCGTTGTTATAAACCGCGATAACATTTTACTACCATACGACATACAACTCACTGGCGCAACCAGGATCTCTTCCATCTCTCTCATTTCCCATTTGAATGTATAAGTAGGAAAAGGACAGAAAGAGGGGGTTTTATCCCCTTGTCCATCCTTGTCTAACATACGTTTTTCAATGGAGAAAAGAGAGAGAGATGAAGAAACTCTCATTGCACTGGCGCAACCAGGATCTCTTCCATCTCTCTCATTTCCCATTTGAATGTATAAGTAGGAAAAGGACAGAAAGAGGGGGTTTATCCCCTTGTCCACCCTTGTCTGACATACGTTTCTTAATGGAGAAAAGAGAGAGATGAAGAAACTCTCGTTGCACTGGCGCAACCAGGATCTCTTCCATATCTCTCATTTCCCATTTGAATGTATAAGTAGGAAAAGGACAGAAAGAGGGGGTTTTATCCCCTTGTCCATCCTTGTCTAACATACGTTTTTCAATGGAGAAAAGAGAGAGAGATGAAGAAACTCTCGGTGCGCTACTGCTACAACTACATTTTTCCACCAAATTTCAGGTTTTCTCTCTTCTGCCTTGCTCTACGTGGGCGAATCATCGCCACCCAAATACAGAGGTTCTTTCTTATCTCTATCACCCCTAAGTTCTTCGATAGGAGTGTTTCTGATGTATGTCATCGGAGTTATTCTTCCTTGGAATATTGCCTCTGCGATTGTTAGTGTGATATCCTTATTGGCGTTCATTACAACCTTCAAGTATTATGACACGCCCCAGTGGCTCGTGTCCAAAGGTCGCATTGCTGAGGCCCGATCGAGCCTCAAACGAGTCGAGCATCCATCAAATGTTGAGGCCAGACTGAGGGAGATCCTGGATGCAGCGACGGAGAATCAAAAGCGAAAAGAAAATCTTAACGGTAAGGAAAGTTACGCTCTTTTCCCACTATGATAGCGTTCTAGGACCAATAAGTGTTTGGTACAGACGGTCCTGCACCCAGATGATTTGTGTGCACCTAAGACCATTTAAAAGCCCACGTAAACGCTCACCATCCAACGTCTTTCGGGGACCGTCTGCGTCTGTGCCGAACATTTATTGGTCCTAGAATTCAACCATTTACTGCAACCGTGCTTAAAATATTGCATTATCCTATGATGTTGTACATCTATATGTCAGTGGCGGCTTGTGCAATCTGGCAACCGTGCACTTTTGCCATTTAAACGTATGTCAAAAGATCGATACTAGGTGAGGCGCTGCGCCTCACCAATAAATCGATTATTTTACACAGTTTTAAATGGAGAAAATCCATTGTTGCCACATTGCACGAGCCGCCGCTGCTATATGTATATGTATAATAAAAAGTGCTGCTATTCATAATCTTTTCTGCATCGATACAATGAGGGGATGAATTATAGAACACTACCTTCAGCCAGTGGCCCACCCAAGGGGGGGAGGGGGCTATCAGGCGAAAGCCCCCCCCGGCCCTCAAACCGAGAGTAAATTTCCGGGCTAGTCCATAAATAAACGCAGCACTCTGAATTTTGTGATGCTAAAAAAATTGATCAAGAAGCTTTGACTTTTTTAGCCCAACCAAAAAAAAAAAAAAAACCTTGGTGCGCCACTGCAAGGGGGGTTTTGGAGACATTACCTTTCTGCCCATATGATGAGTCATGAGTTGCAAATTTCAATGAATGAAAGAGCCACAGTTCCAAAAGATACGGAAACCCTTGAGGGCGATCGACTCCATTTGCCAAGCTGAATCGATAGAGGGGTCACAAGGGGGTTTTGGAGACATTACCTTTCTGCCCATATGATGAGTCATGAGTTTCAATGAGTGGAAGAGCCACAGGTGTTAGGGGTGGTGGGGAAGGGGGAACCATTTTCAGTCAAACGCTCATCAGTATGCAAGCCCCTCCCAAAAAAAATCCTGCGTACGCCACTGTCACTGATGCTAAGTACCGGAAGTTTGTCTCAAGGATCTTAAGCGAATTTTCGCGATCGAATATCATTCACCGTCGTATATGATATTCGATAGGTTTGCATTTTATTTTGATGGTATTCAATTGTTCCGTTGGTCTCTTCGGAGATCGTTGAATTCCAACAATTAGAAACTTCGAATTCACCTCCGGAGGTAGATTCGATTTCGAATTGTTGCAACCGGTGTCAGAAATCTCATCTTCTATCCTTTTTGTCTCCTTTCGCCACGATAATTTCGGAAATGACGAACTTTTCGAATAAAGTTTATTGTACAGACCATGCATAGAAGTCATTTTTCTATGAGTCAAACATAATTGTAGCTTCGAAAACGCTAGTTTTATTTTTTTGTTAAAAATGGCCATGTCATTCAGAGCTGATTTAGAGTCTATGTTATGGAATATTCTTATCGCAGTTTTCATTTTCACTAGAGGATTATTCAGAAGTTCATCTCGACTCTCATTGTCTAGAAAAACTGGAACTATCCGGTACAAAAAACTAGCATCCGAAGACTTAACCTCTTAGTCTTTTTACCTGTTTATTTTTCACGTGACAATTTCTTTCTATGTGTTTTCCACGTCCACAATAATTACAAATTGGCAGTTCTGCATTACAAAATCGTGATGAGTGACCCTCTTGGCCACACCTAAAACACTAAGAACTTTTTTTTTTACTTTGCACTCTCTTTTTAAGTGACCTTCAATGTTTTAAATGCAAGAAATTTCGCCACTTAAAAAGAGAGTGCAAAATCAAACAATAGTTCTTATAGAGTGTTTAGGTGTGGCCAAGAGGGTCACTCATCACGATTTTGTAATGCAGAACTGCCAAATTGTAATTATTGTTTTTTCACCAATCAGTGGCATCAGTTAGCAATCATCAATGGGTCTGTGCGTACTTTTGCTAGATCAATATAACTCATTGTTTCTAACGTAAAATTTGGCGAAAATAACGATGCGCACATTAGAAACTTTAAAAATCCACTCATTAACTCAGGAAATCACTTCCATTTCAAACAACCCGCGCTACACTAGACACTATATCACCGACTTATATAACAACATAGATGGGACCATCTCGTTTATGTAAACATGAACAGAACTTACAAACATTGGAATGTTTCGTTCAGATGCGTATACATTTCTTATAATATTTTGTAATCTTTGATAAACCGAAAAACCCAGGCAGCAAATGCAGCCAATAGTTCATGTATTTAGAAGGGAATTCCATCATTTTGTAGTTACGATGTTGTTTACTAATGAACGGTGGTTCCGTCTTGCAGTAGTATACTGGTGCAAATAGTGTCCAGTGTAGCGCGGGCTGTTTGAAATTGAAGTGATTTCCTGAGTCAATGAGTGGATTTTGAACGTTTTCAATGTGCTCATCAATATTTCCGCCGAATTTTACTTAAGCATCGAGGTTCTATATTCTTGTAGCAAAAGTATGTAACAGACCCATTCTTGAAGTGACTGATATTCGATCGCTAAAATTTGCTTCTTGTTATGCACTCCGTCTATATGACTTTTCAATGTTTCATCTGTTCCTTTTTCAGTCACCGGAATGTTCCTGGAACCGATAGTCTGGAAACCGCTACTAATGCTCACAGTGCTATCACTACTGCAAAACAGCTGCGGATTTTACATCCTCTGTTATTATACCGTTAATTTCGTGATGGAATTTGAGACTGACGTTGATCCCTACAGAGCGTCCATTGCTCTCGGAGCTACCAGACTTGTGTCTTCGGTCCTTTCTACCTTTCTACTTCGACGGATGGGACGGCGGAGCTTGGGTGCTATTTCCGGTTTCAGCTCCACCGTTTTTCTACTCATAATCTTTGCTTACCTCCAACTAAGGCCTAAAAACCCCGAGTTTGCGAAGGATTATTCGTGGATACCGACTTGCTCGTTGGGCATGTTCATGCTGACGTTAGGTAAACAGAACTCTCTTTATCTTTCTCTCTTCCTAGTTTCTCTATCTCTTTCTCTGCCTCCTTTCTCTCCTTCTTTCCCTCTCGTCCTCCCTCTCTTTGTTTCTCTTTTTCTTTCTCTCTTTCTCTTCACTGAAAAAAAAGGTACCTTACGATATAACCATAACTTGGTTTAAATTTCCGACAGTCCAAGAAAATTGTAAATTTTAGCTTGAAGAGGACAGTTAAGCCATGCAAATTGCATAGGCAGTGAAAATTAAGGAGTAATAGCAGGCCGACAGCCCGAGTGAGAAGGATTCCATGACAAACTATCGCGCGACATTTCACCGCGGACAAATCACCGCCGCGACATTTCACCGCCGATACATTTCACCGCGCGACGTTTCACCGCCGAAAAAAAAAAAAAAAATAAAGAAAAGAAAAAAAGAGAATAAAGAACAAAAAAGAAAAAAGGAAATGGAAAAGAAGAAAAAGAATAAGCTTATAATGAAAGAAGAGGGAAAGAAGAAGAAGGCACAGTAGATGGACGTATGAAGAAAAATGATGAATTAGAAAGAGTGCAGAGAGTTGAGAAAGAGAGGGTGTTTTTATCGGCTTTGACTTTTTTTTCTGAATAGTTTTTAATAGTTACAAGGGTTTCTTGTATACCCACGAAAAGTGCATAGGTGCCAAAGATATATGGAAGTGCGTCAATTTTTGGAAGCGAGATGAAAGATGCCGCGGCAGAATTCATTCCGTCGGAGAAAAGGTGGTGAAAGAGGTAGGAGCGCATAACCATGTTCCGCAACCGGGAAAGGTTCAGGCGAAAAACGCCCAAAAAAGTAATTTATACATATTTTTTTGCCAGTCCTAAAAGCCTGGTAAAGTGTGAAAGAATAAGTTGCAATTTTTCTTCTGTTCATTACTCTTTTTTGTTTTTTTGTTCTTTATTTTCTTTTCTTTATTTAATTTTTTTTTCCGGCGGTGAAAAGTCGTAGCGGTGAATTGTCGCGGCGGTGAAATGTCGCGCGGTGAAATGTCGTGCGATAGTTTGTCGTTTGACCGTGAGAAGAAATCGTTTAGAGAAAACAAGCACTGAAAAACCAGCTATCGCAAGATTTGCCATAACTTACAATTAGCTTAAATTTTCAACAGTCCAAGAAAATTGTAAATTTTATGTTTTCCATTGTTTGAGTTCAAGATCTCTTGGTTAAAAATTAACCAATACGTCTTGAACTCAAGCCGTGAAAAACGTAAAATTTACAATTGTTTTGGACTGTCGGAAATTTAAACCAAGTTAAGGTAAATCTTACGATAGCTGTTTTTTCAGTGTTTCTCTCTCTCCTAGAATTCGAATCCGGCTGGAGTCAACGATTTCTGACCCATCAGCATTTGATGGAATTTTTTAAAAATATTTCTTAAGGACCACTAATTCTCTTAATTTGGACTTTTCAGGATTGGGAAGGCTTCCATGTGACTGGAGAAGCAATTTTCAGTAATTTTTCGGATAGTTGCAATGTTTTCTTTGAAATTTGGGTAATCAAGAATTTAAAAAAATTGGAAAGGGGGGGGGCAAAAATCAATTTTGGACCACATTTTTGGGATTAGCGTATTTTTTTATTTTTTTTTAAAAAAAAAAATGCTTATTAAATAGAACATCGCCCTTGCGTCGTCTCTTTTGAACGAGACGAGACGAGATAGCGGTAATCGATTATTCCCTTTGCTTTAAACGGCGTCACCGTGACTATGGGAGCATGACATCATCGACTCCGAATCGTGCTCCCACAGTCACGTGACGCCATTTAAACCGATTAAATTAATCGATTCTCGCTATCTCGTCTCGTCTCGTCCGAAAGATACGAATCAATTATACTCTGTTCAGGATAAGAAGGCGGGTGAGAATTCAGGTAGTAATGCACTATTTAGCAACAGTGCGGCTATACCGGCGACTCCAACCCTTCGCAGTGGCCGTTGTTCTTCCGACTTCTCTCTTGGCACGGAGGATTTCCAAGAACCGACGGACTCAAACATTTACAAACGTCCAGTAAAAATTGCGAACGGTCACAAATACGAAAAAACGGACGAAATTTTCGCCCTAAAGGGCCAAAACTCGGCAGAAATAGTCGAGTTTGAATATTGATGACTCTCAGAAATTCGTATTTTTCAGTCCGAATTTAATTCAGGATATTTCGTGTAATATCGAATTTATGAGAGTCATCTATATTCAAAGTCGACTACTTTTGCCGAGATTTAGCCCTTTAGGGCGAAAATTTCGTCCGTTTTTTCGTATTTTTTGACCGTTCGAAATTTGTACTGGACGTGTGTACATTGTTGAGTCTGTCGGTTCTTGGAAATCCTCCGTGCCAAGAGAGAGTTCGGGCGAACAACGGCTAAGGTCCCTAGAGAATACCAGGTACTCTCGCTTGAGATTATGTAGGTATTTTGCGTGGCGGGACGTTTGAATTCACGTGTATTTAAATGGGCGGAACCAACTTTTTCATCTGAACTTTTAACTATCTTCTGAGACTAAGTTTGAAGCCAAATTTTTTTTACTTAACTAGACCCTTTGAACTTCAATTCTGAGAAGTATCTTAGATACCAGTCAATTTTTTCATAGGTAAACACCCTCTGAAACAACCTCTAACAAAGTTGCGGGTGGGGAAGGATGGAGGGGGCCTAGACGCCAGCGATGAGCGGAGAGAGGAGGGACTCGGCAGCTCCATTTGGCTCTTCTCGGCAATACTCGGCATCGCCCGGTGGTCTTTCACGCGCTTCTGATTGGCTCAGAGAAATGTAGGTCCTCTCCCATTATGAGAAAGGGGAATCGAGTACCTGGTATTCTCTAGGGACCTTAACAACGGCCACTGCGAAGGGTTTGAGTAGCCAGCATAGCCACACTGTTGCTAAATAGTGCATTACTACCTGAATTCTCACCCGCCTTCTTATCCTGAACAGAGTATAGTAGGATTACTAGGATTTGACACATCTTGCAATCTAACCAACATTTGAGAGGCAAAAATAACAGGTTGATTTATTAAGCCCGTCCATGCTAAGAAAGCTTTGAATTTCAGGGAAAAATTTGCACAAAAAGTTTTTTTTTTTGCCAAAAACAATTCCTAAATTGAGGAGTACGGTAAAAGGGCGGATGAAACAAAAGGTGTGCTCGTGCTCCAAAAACCTGATTTCAAGAAGTGATAATGAGATTATGTAGTGATGGATTTGGTTTTCTTAATCAATTAAAGATTTGACTGTAAGTACACTCTGACTGTCATGTCAGTAGTGGCGTAGCGTGCAAATTGGCAACGCTGTAATTCCTCAGTTGAAACCCATTAAAAATATCGAACTATTGGGTGTTCGATGAATAACCGTGAATTCGACCCTTGACATGGATTTAAATTGACAAAACATAACGTTGCAAAATTGCACGCAACGCCAGTTATTGTCAGGTAATTCAGAGAATTCGTCCTCATCAGAATCTCACGCAAAAACAAGTAATCCTCAGTCCTCAATCGTAAGTAGTGAAAATGGACCTTAGGGTCACGAAGGACCTAGATGGTCAGAGTTTGCGGGGGTCGAACGCGTGAGAAGCCAAAAAAAAAAAAACACAAAAAACAAAAAAATCATTAGTATCCCCCCCCATAGCTATAGTTGAAATGACAACCCTGGGTGGGAAAAAGATACTTTGCCCCCCCCCCTTTATCACAAATATCGAAGGGGAAAAATGCCATGTCTCCCCTAAGATTACGCCACAAGTGATATTCCGCGGTTACACTGAAAAAATAATTCCTAAATTCTTGTATAATATTATCAGACGCACAACGATATGTGAACGACAGAAAGTCTAGGACTTTGGCCAGAAAATTCTGGTGTTAATACCAGAATATGGTTATACTAGAGGGCTTCGCCCCATAGCCGCTCCGCGGTCCACCCCCAATAGAGTGGCGCTCCGCGCCACCCTCAGAGGTGCCGTCTTCGTCGTTAAAGGTTGACCCGCGAGTTGAAATGCAGATAGATTCTCTTTTGAATCGCAATTTGAAGCAATATTAAAACCTGTAACGACGAAGACGGCGCGGGGCACCACTCTGTTGAGGGTGAGGGGTGGGCTGCGGAGCAGCCAGTGGACGAAGCCCTTTAGTTTAAAAAAAAAAAAAAAAAAAAAAAAAAAAAAACACAACTACAACAAAAACACAAAATGAACGGCTGCCAGGTTGAATGTGAAATCCTTAAAAATGTAGACAGGTTTAAAAGTATTCTCCACCTTGTCCTACCTGACAACGCAGAGAAATAGGGGGTGGGTGCAAGATTGTCCGCAGCGTATTGACAGATTTATTGACGGGAGTAAAAAGAAGGTCTTCTGACGGGTGAGCCCTCTTTGTCTCATCTAAACCTTCCATACGCTCCAAATCCACCCCACCCCCCATGGACCGGATGAACCTTTTTCGTCTCGGTCACAATCTCCCAGACGCTCTGCGATTCACCCCACCCCCGCTGCGATTGCCACGGTACGCAAATTCGCAATAACTCGATTACAAATCAAGGTATCAAAATTCTGAAAATTTCGGGCTCCTAATCACATTAAAATCTATTATCATGCCAAGTTACAGCGTTGTAACATAAATAGCAACGTCCGTAGAGTGTGGAAACACATTTTTGAACATTTTTTTAAAAAGTCGACTCAAAACTCGATTCAAAACTCGAAAAAATAGGGCTTGTCAGATTATACTATGTAAAGAAGTTACAGCGTTGTAACATAAATAGCAACGTCCGCAGAGTGTGGAAACACATTTTTGAACATTTTTTTAAAAAGTCGACTCAAAACTCGACTCAAAACTCGACTCAAAACTCGAAAAAATAGGGCTTGTCAGATTATACTATGTAAAGATGTAGAACTAGAATTTCCTCATTATTTTCAAGAGCTATGGTGCAAACACTAGAATTCAGGTAATTTTACCATCCCTTAAGTCGGTTCACACTGTCAATGTTGGTAAATAATTCGCGTCGAAAGCAGTTTCATATTATACAGGGTGTCCCAGACCACCCGTGTAGGTACTTTTTCTCAAAAACGGCTGGGAGTAGAGAGCTGAAACAAAAAATTCAGATAGGAAATTGACCCCAAAGAACTCAATGAAAATATTTTCAAAGCCCCCCGAGGCCCCCCAGGGAGGTTTTGGGGGGGTTCGAAACACATTTTTCCATTTTTGGCGGGAAAAAGCCTATAAAAGGTACAAAAATAAGTTCAGATTCTGAAAGAGCAACTCATTGCCGACATTTTTACTCCAGTAACTTTTCCCAGAAAACCCCAATTTTTGGGGTTATGGGCCCTTTTGGGGGGAAATTTTCATTCGGCCACTGTGACCACATTATTAAATATTTTTCAAAAAACTGAAATCCATCTGAAAGAATAGATAAAGACCTTTCGATTGATGTGCCACATAATACCTAAAAATGAAAAATTAAGGCCCCCACGTAGATTCCAAAATTTGGGGGTCTTTGGACCCCCCCACGTAAAAAAAGTCGAATAGCAAGGTATGGCTTGTGATACATCGATCGAAAGCCCTCAAAGAGTAGAATAAGATGACGCAATCCAAAATCGTCTACAATCATTACTTTCAAAATGGCGGCCATTTAAAAATTTTGGGTGTTCAAAGGAAAGTCCTGGGAAAGGAGTCCAAAGATGAACGATACATAGATTAAAATGCCTTAGAAAAAGCAAACGAATGGTGTAAACCGCAAATCAATCCGCCTCTTCATTCAAAAGTTATGACCGATTGAAACTTAAAGGGCTCAATAAGGCCTATTTAAGGCTGCTTAAATTTCAATCGGTCATAACTTTTGATTGAAGAGGCGGATTGATTTGCGGTTTGCGCCATTCGTTTGCTTTTTCTAAGGCATTTTAATCTATGTATCGTTCATCTTTGGACTCCTTTCCCAGGACTTTCCTTTGAACACCCAACATTTTTAAATGGCCGCCATTTTGAAAGTAATGATTGTAGACGATTTTGGATTGCGTCATCTTATTCTACTCTTTGAGGGCTTTCGATCGATGTATCACAAGCCATACCTTGCTATTTGACTTTTTTACGTGGGGGGGGGGCCCAAGACCCCCAAATTTTGGAATCTACGTGGGGGCCTTAATTTTTCATTTTTAGGTATTATGTGGCACATCAATCGAAAGATCTTTAACTCTTCTTTCAGATGGATTTCAGTTTTTTGAAAAATATTTAATAGTGTGGTCACAGTGGCCGAATGAAAATTTTCCCCCAAAAGGGCCCATAACCCCAAAAATTGGGGTTTTCTGGGAAAAGTTACTGGAGTAAAAATGTCGGCAATGAGTTGCTCTTTCAGAATCTGAACTTATTTTTGTACCTTTTATAGGCTTTTTCCCGCCAAAAATGGAAAAATGTGTTTCGAACCCCCCCCCCCCCCCCCAAAACCCCCCTGGGGGGCCTCGGGGGGCTTTGAAAATATTTTCATTGAGTTCTTTGGGGTCAATTTCCTATCTGAATTTTTTGTTTCAGCTCTCTACTCCCAGCCGTTTTTGAGAAAAAGTACCTACACGGGTGGTCTGGGACACCCTGTATAAAGATATTTATTCATGACGACAAAAAACGGTAAGGAGACCTGACATGATAACGTTCTACATCAGACTGCAACAGCCAATATCCAGTGGCTGGTCTATGACACCCTCTCTCGCGGTATTTCTCGAGAGGGAGAAAAGTCGTAAAAATTAACATAAGACAGACACAATTTTGGAAGTATAATTCGACAGGAAGCGGCGCAATCTGGTCCAGAAGTCCGGTTTAGGAAGACATTAGTTTGCATTAAAATCGCCCGATATCTTGAAAACGGCTCATCTGACACCAAAACTGGTAATAACAAAAAAGATAGAACGTAAACCGTTTTAACTTTTTTGGGGTAACCATTTTTTATGTCAGATGAGCCGTTTTCAAGATATTGAGCGATTTTAATGCAAACTAATGTCTTCCTAAATCGGACTTCTGGACCATAGTGCGGCGTTGCGCGATTTTTCAAGTGTTTGCACATTACCAGTGTTGCCATATTATTCAACTCACACATCTTCATGCTTCTGGTAATCTTTTTTTATAGTGTATAGCAGAGATTACTAAGCCAAAGAGATATGCAGTGGCGTCGCGTGCAATTTGGCAACAATAAATTCTATCCATTTAAACTCATGTAAAATATCGAATTCAGGGGGTGCACAGTGCACAAGGAAAATTCGATATATTTAATGAGTTTAAATGGAGCAGTTGCATTGTTGCCAGATGGCGCGCGACGCCACTGGAGATATGGTAAGTCCTATCCCCGCCATGTTAGAAAACCGTTAATCGACATTTCGTAAAAAACGCCTTCAAATAGGCCGTGATACAATACGGCGTACCACCTAGTGGACCATTTTTAGTAAACGTTGCTATTACTGCTGTTACTGGAAATAAATTCAAGGCACACACTTTTCTGATTTTTTTTTACTTTACAAACACGTTGACAAAACGCAAAATGTCAAGAGAAAAATTTAACCATACTAAAAGAATCACAAAAACTTTAATCAAAAGTAATTTACTGGCAGCCGAACGCAATTCGGTTACTTTCAGAATTGTTTACAAAAATGGTCCACCAGATCGTATTCCAGTTTGCATACTTCGTAGGAGTCGATTAACAGTTTTGAGCAGTTCTGCCAAATCTCTTTAGCTTAGTAATCTCTGGTGCAGTGGCGTGCGCAGAATTTTTCTTGGGAGGGGCTCGCACTGATGAGCGTTTGACTGAAAATTGTTGTCCCCTCCACCCCCAAAAACCGGAGGTCTGGGGGGGCTTTAGCCCCCTTAGCCCCCTTAGCCCCCCCCCCCCCCCCCTGCGTACGCCGCTGCTCTGGTGTATAGGAGTTAAAAATTTATTTGTTGTTCTCAGGAATAGGAATCTTCCCACTTCCGTGGATAATGATAAGTGAAGTCTTCCCTCTTAAAATCCGCGGAGTCATGTCCGGATTTTGTATGGCTTTGATGTCCACGTTCATGTTCATAGCGACCAAACTGTACGTCATCATGCTCGACACTTTGGGACTCCGGGGCACGATACTCTTGTTCACCGCTAGTTCAATAATCTTTGGAATTTTCTCGCTGACGGTTCTTGTTGAAACACACAATAAACCCCTGGAAGAAATCTTGAAAGAATTTTCTCACGAGAGCAGCCACCCAGTGATGAAGACGGAGAAGCACAAGGATACTTGGAGCGGAGAAGGAAAATATTCAAAGAACGAGGAAAGTTAGTTATTAGCCTGTTTCAGGAAGTATTGCTTGCTGGATTTCAGATTAAAATCCGTAAATACATTACCTATTTATTTGTTTATTTATTTTTCCTTCGGTACGCTTCGGTATTTTTCCTTTTTATACCCTTTGTCTATGTAATCATGTATATGCGCGAGATAAGGATTGAAACAGAAAACAAAGACCCGTATAGATGAGCTGAACGTCATTTACTTGTCCCCACCAAATGAATGATACCCAGAAGGCACAATAGAATTGAGGCGGTAGCTAGAAGAAGGGCCCATAGGCAAAAATCAAGTTTTGAGAAAAACAGCTTTAAAGTTTTCATTGGTAAAAAAAAAAAACCATATCAAAGAATAATTAATAGATTACCAAATTGAAATCACTTTACCCGGATGCACAGATTTTCAGTGAAACGAGCTGAGATAAGACAAATTTGGTATGTAGTTGGGTAATGAAACGCTCAGATATTGCTCTGGAATTTTGTGTTATTTACAAAGAAATTATATACTCTGTTCACGATAAGAAGGCGGGTGAGAGCTCAGGTAGTAATGCACTATTTAGCAACAGTGTGGCTATACCGGCTATTTCAACCCTTCGCAGTGGCCGTTGTTCTTCCGACTTCTCTCTTGGCACGGAGGATTTCCAAGAACCGACGGACTCAAACATTTACAAACGTCCAGTAAAAATTGCGAACGGTCACAAATACGAAAAAACGGACGAAATTTTCGCCCTAAAGGGCCAAAACTCGGCAGAAATAGTCGAGTTTGAATATTGATGACTCTCAGAAATTCGTATTTTTCAGTCCGAATTAAATTCAGGATATTTCGTCTAATATCGAATTTCTGAGAGTCATCAGTATTCAAAGTCGACTACTTTTGCCGAGATTTAGCCCTTTAGGGCGAAAATTTCGTCCGTTTTTTCGTATTAATGACAGTTTCCAATTTTTACTGGACGGGTGTAAATTTTAGAGTCCGTCGGTTCTTGGAAATCCTCCGTGCCAAGAGAGAGTTCGGGAAAACAACGGCCACTGCGAAGGGTTGGAGTAGGCCGAGTAGCCAGCATAAGCCGCACTGTTGCTAAATAGTGCGTTACTACCTGAATTCTCACCCGCCTTCTTATCGTGAACAGAGTTTTTATAGTATTTGGTGAGCTGAGAACAATGGCGCCTTTGGTTCTTCCATAAGTGTCTCAATAGTTTTGGAGAAACACACGTGTCAAGATGTAAAAAATCGTGTGCGTCGTGACGTCACAAAGGGGCATTCCCAATTAGAACAAAGTATTTTGGGATAAAATCTAATCTCCGGAACAATGAGTCTGTTGCGTACTTTTGCTACATCAATATAACTTATTGTTTCTACAGTAAAATTCGGCGAAAATAACGATGCGCACATTAGAAACTTTCAAAATCCACTCATTAACTCAGAAAATACCTTCCATTTCAAACAACCCGCGCTACACTAGACACTATATCACCGACTTATAACTACATAGATGGAACCATCTCGTTTATGTAAACATGAACAGAACTTACAAACATTGGAATGTTTCGTTTAGATGCGTACATTTCTTATATTATTTTGTAATCTTTGATAAACCGAAAAATCAGACAGCAAATGCAGCTTATATTTCACGTATTAAGAAAGAAAGTCCATTATTTTATAGTTACGATGTTGTTTACTTATGCACGGTGGTTCCGTCTACGTAGTAGTATACCGGTGCAAATAGTGTCTAATGTAGCGAGGGCTGTTTGGAATTGAAGTGATTTCCTGAGTTAATGAGTTGATTTTGAACGTTTTTAATGAGCGCATCGTTATTATCGCCGAATTTGACATAAGAATCAAGGTTCTATATTGTTGTAGCAAAAGTATACAACAGACCCATTGGACTTAGTTAGAAACTAAAGGCATCTTTGTTCTCAGCTCTTCAAGTACTTTCATATTCTTTATATACAATACAAAATTTCAGACCCTAGCAACTATGCCCCGTTCACATGGCTATCTTTTTTTTTTTTTTTTTTTTTTTTTCAATCAAAGGCTATTCCCGCGTGCTTTCAAATCAACAGTTCCGAAACCCTCTCATACTATCACGGACTAGATGGCTGATTCTGATCTTTTAGACGAGTGGAGAGGATAAAGCGGAAATCCATCATTATTCCCATTCAGTGGCGGCTCGTGAAATTTGGCAACCGTGTCCTCCTCCTATTTAACCAATGTAAAACAATAGATTCTCCCGGAGGCTGCCAGCCTCCGCAAGAATCGATTATTTTACCTACGTTTAAATGGAAAACTTGCATGGTTGCCAAATATCACGAGCCGCCACAGTTCCCATTTGGTTTACACGGCGTTACGTGAGAGGTTTGAAGTCGTTCAAAGTCATTCATTTAAGAAAAATGACTCCTCCGTCCATTGAATGACACGAATTCTATCACGTGACGCCGTTTAAACCAATGGGATTTGTCGATTTCCGCTATCTCGTCTCATCTCGAACAAAAGAGCAGAATCAGCACCAGGAATTCTCAATGCAAATCTTTACATCATGGTCTGAGAGACTGAGATCGACGAAAAATGAGCGAAAATCCTAGTGCATGAAAAAAAGGTCATTAAAAAAAATTTTTGTTTCTTATCTCTTAAGCTTAGTTTAAATCTTTCCAGTGGGATTTTCAGGAACAAATTACTTCATGAAAGCTTAAAGTTGGCCTTGAAAATTTATAAATGGTAAATTGATGAGAGCTTTAAAAATACTTTTCTGATTTTTGATCACTTTTTTCAGTGACGAAGCGTGAAATTTGGCAACAATGCATTTTCTCCATTCAAGTTCACCAAAAAAGTCGAACGCTCCAGTCATCGGCGATGACCAGGCATTTCGACCTTTCTCATGTGTTTTAATGGGGGAAAAGGAACGTTGCCAAATCGCACGCCTCGCCACTGACTTTTTTCTTTCTCACAATCAGATTATAGTACAGCGGGTGGTCGTTTACTTTTAAACGCTAAACTGAGATTTAAGACTGTGTATGAGTGACGCTATTCTTCTAGAATTAGAACACCTGACTGTTGCTAAAGTTATCGCAGTTAAACTCAACGAGCTACGGAGCTACAGCAAATAGAGAGGATTTATGGGCGTAAACCGTTTTAACTTTTTTGGGGTAACCATTTTTTATGTCAGATGAGCCGTTTTCAAGATATTGAGCGATTTTAATGCAAACTAATGTCTTCCTAAATCGGACTTCTGGACCATAGTGCGGCGTTGCGCGATTTTTCAAGTGTTTGCACATTACCAGTGTTGCCATATTATTCAACTCACACATCTTCATGCTTCTGGTAATCTTTTTTATAGTGTATAGCAGAGATTACTAAGCCAAAGAGATATGCAGTGGCGTCGCGTGCAATTTGGCAACAATAAATTCTATCCATTTAAACTCATGTAAAATATCGAATTCAGGGGGTGCACAGTGCACAAGGAAAATTCGATATATTTAATGAGTTTAAATGGAGCAGTTGCATTGTTGCCAGATGGCGCGCGACGCCACTGGAGATATGGTAAGTCCTATCCCCGCCATGTTAGAAAACCGTTAATCGACATTTCGTAAAAAACGCCTTCAAATAGGCCGTGATACAATACGGCGTACCACCTAGTGGACCATTTTTAGTAAACGTTGCTATTACTGCTGTTACTGGAAATAAATTCAAGGCACACACTTTTCTGATTTTTTTTTACTTTACAAACACGTTGACAAAACGCAAAATGTCAAGAGAAAAATTTAACCATACTAAAAGAATCACAAAAACTTTAATCAAAAGTAATTTACTGGCAGCCGAACGCATTCGGTTACTTTCAGAATTGTTTACAAAAATGGTCCACCAGATCGTATTCCAGTTTGCATACTTCGTAGGAGTCGATTAACAGTTTTGAGCAGTTCTGCCAAATCTCTTTAGCTTAGTAATCTCTGGTGCAGTGGCGTGCGCAGAATTTTTCTTGGGAGGGGCTCGCACTGATGAGCGTTTGACTGAAAATTGTTGTCCCCTCCACCCCCAAAAACCGGAGGTCTGGGGGGGCTTTAGCCCCCTTAGCCCCCTTAGCCCCCCCCCCCCCCCCCTGCGTACGCCGCTGCTCTGGTGTATAGGAGTTAAAAATTTATTTGTTGTTCTCAGGAATAGGAATCTTCCCACTTCCGTGGATAATGATAAGTGAAGTCTTCCCTCTTAAAATCCGCGGAGTCATGTCCGGATTTTGTATGGCTTTGATGTCCACGTTCATGTTCATAGCGACCAAACTGTACGTCATCATGCTCGACACTTTGGGACTCCGGGGCACGATACTCTTGTTCACCGCTAGTTCAATAATCTTTGGAATTTTCTCGCTGACGGTTCTTGTTGAAACACACAATAAACCCCTGGAAGAAATCTTGAAAGAATTTTCTCACGAGAGCAGCCACCCAGTGATGAAGACGGAGAAGCACAAGGATACTTGGAGCGGAGAAGGAAAATATTCAAAGAACGAGGAAAGTTAGTTATTAGCCTGTTTCAGGAAGTATTGCTTGCTGGATTTCAGATTAAAATCCGTAAATACATTACCTATTTATTTGTTTATTTATTTTTCCTTCGGTACGCTTCGGTATTTTTCCTTTTTATACCCTTTGTCTATGTAATCATGTATATGCGCGAGATAAGGATTGAAACAGAAAACAAAGACCCGTATAGATGAGCTGAACGTCATTTACTTGTCCCCACCAAATGAATGATACCCAGAAGGCACAATAGAATTGAGGCGGTAGCTAGAAGAAGGGCCCATAGGCAAAAATCAAGTTTTGAGAAAAACAGCTTTAAAGTTTTCATTGGTAAAAAAAAAAAACCATATCAAAGAATAATTAATAGATTACCAAATTGAAATCACTTTACCCGGATGCACAGATTTTCAGTGAAACGAGCTGAGATAAGACAAATTTGGTATGTAGTTGGGTAATGAAACGCTCAGATATTGCTCTGGAATTTTGTGTTATTTACAAAGAAATTATATACTCTGTTCACGATAAGAAGGCGGGTGAGAGCTCAGGTAGTAATGCACTATTTAGCAACAGTGTGGCTATACCGGCTATTTCAACCCTTCGCAGTGGCCGTTGTTCTTCCGACTTCTCTCTTGGCACGGAGGATTTCCAAGAACCGACGGACTCAAACATTTACAAACGTCCAGTAAAAATTGCGAACGGTCACAAATACAAAAAAACGGACGAAATTTTCGCCCTAAAGGGCCAAAACTCGGCAGAAATAGTCGAGTTTGAATATTGATGACTCTCAGAAATTCGTATTTTTCAGTCCGAATTAAATTCAGGATATTTCGTCTAATATCGAATTTCTGAGAGTCATCAGTATTCAAAGTCGACTACTTTTGCCGAGATTTAGCCCTTTAGGGCGAAAATTTCGTCCGTTTTTCGTATTAATGACAGTTTCCAATTTTTACTGGACGGGTGTAAATTTTAGAGTCCGTCGGTTCTTGGAAATCCTCCGTGCCAAGAGAGAGTTCGGGAAAACAACGGCCACTGCGAAGGGTTGGAGTAGGCCGAGTAGCCAGCATAAGCCGCACTGTTGCTAAATAGTGCGTTACTACCTGAATTCTCACCCGCCTTCTTATCGTGAACAGAGTTTTTATAGTATTTGGTGAGCTGAGAACAATGGCGCCTTTGGTTCTTCCATAAGTGTCTCAATAGTTTTGGAGAAACACACGTGTCAAGATGTAAAAAATCGTGTGCGTCGTGACGTCACAAAGGGGCATTCCCAATTAGAACAAAGTATTTTGGGATAAAATCTAATCTCCGGAACAATGAGTCTGTTGCGTACTTTTGCTACATCAATATAACTTATTGTTTCTACAGTAAAATTCGGCGAAAATAACGATGCGCACATTAGAAACTTTCAAAATCCACTCATTAACTCAGAAAATACCTTCCATTTCAAACAACCCGCGCTACACTAGACACTATATCACCGACTTATAACTACATAGATGGAACCATCTCGTTTATGTAAACATGAACAGAACTTACAAACATTGGAATGTTTCGTTTAGATGCGTACATTTCTTATATTATTTTGTAATCTTTGATAAACCGAAAAATCAGACAGCAAATGCAGCTTATATTTCACGTATTAAGAAAGAAAGTCCATTATTTTATAGTTACGATGTTGTTTACTTATGCACGGTGGTTCCGTCTACGTAGTAGTATACCGGTGCAAATAGTGTCTAATGTAGCGAGGGCTGTTTGGAATTGAAGTGATTTCCTGAGTTAATGAGTTGATTTTGAACGTTTTTAATGAGCGCATCGTTATTATCGCCGAATTTGACATAAGAATCAAGGTTCTATATTGTTGTAGCAAAAGTATACAACAGACCCATTGGACTTAGTTAGAAACTAAAGGCATCTTTGTTCTCAGCTCTTCAAGTACTTTCATATTCTTTATATACAATACAAAATTTCAGACCCTAGCAACTATGCCCCGTTCACATGGCTATCTTTTTTTTTTTTTTTTTTTTTTTTCAATCAAAGGCTATTCCCGCGTGCTTTCAAATCAACAGTTCCGAAACCCTCTCATACTATCACGGACTAGATGGCTGATTCTGATCTTTTAGACGAGTGGAGAGGATAAAGCGGAAATCCATCATTATTCCCATTCAGTGGCGGCTCGTGAAATTTGGCAACCGTGTCCTCCTCCTATTTAACCAATGTAAAACAATAGATTCTCCCGGAGGCTGCCAGCCTCCGCAAGAATCGATTATTTTACCTACGTTTAAATGGAAAACTTGCATGGTTGCCAAATATCACGAGCCGCCACAGTTCCCATTTGGTTTACACGGCGTTACGTGAGAGGTTTGAAGTCGTTCAAAGTCATTCATTTAAGAAAAATGACTCCTCCGTCCATTGAATGACACGAATTCTATCACGTGACGCCGTTTAAACCAATGGGATTTGTCGATTTCCGCTATCTCGTCTCATCTCGAACAAAAGAGCAGAATCAGCACCAGGAATTCTCAATGCAAATCTTTACATCATGGTCTGAGAGACTGAGATCGACGAAAAATGAGCGAAAATCCTAGTGCATGAAAAAAAGGTCATTAAAAAAATTATTGTTTCTTATCTCTTAAGCTTAGTTTAAATCTTTCCAGTGGGATTTTCAGGAACAAATTACTTCATGAAAGCTTAAAGTTGGCCTTGAAAATTTATAAATGGTAAATTGATGAGAGCTTTAAAAATACTTTTCTGATTTTTGATCACTTTTTTCAGTGACGAAGCGTGAAATTTGGCAACAATGCATTTTCTCCATTCAAGTTCACCAAAAAAGTCGAACGCTCCAGTCATCGGCGATGACCAGGCATTTCGACCTTTCTCATGTGTTTTAATGGGGGAAAAGGAACGTTGCCAAATCGCACGCCTCGCCACTGACTTTTTTCTTTCTCACAATCAGATTATAGTACAGCGGGTGGTCGTTTACTTTTAAACGCTAAACTGAGATTTAAGACTGTGTATGAGTGACGCTATTCTTCTAGAATTAGAACACCTGACTGTTGCTAAAGTTATCGCAGTTAAACTCAACGAGCTACGGAGCTACAGCAAATAGAGAGGATTTATGGGACGTGATTTAGAAACTTCAAGGAGGCAGCCATGATAGCATTGGCGGCTCGTGCGATTTGGCAACAATGGATTCTCTCCATTTAAAACTGTGTAAAATAATCGATTCTTTGGTGTGGCACGACGCGTCGTGCCTCACCTAGTATCGATCTTTTTGCATAGATTTAAATGTCAAAAGAGCACAGTTGCCAGACTGCTCAAGCCGCCGCTGCATGATAGACGTCTCTTCTGGACATTTTACACAGGCTCGGTTTGTTTACCTCTTTTTTTAACCTTAAAAAGAAAGGTGTGAAAAATCCACTTCAAATTGGTTTTAAACGAAAGTGCAAGTGATTTAGAGTGGCTATCTCGACACAGAAATCGATATGAAAGTTTCTTCTGGGAGGATTTGCACGATAAGAAAACTGGACACACGACAGGAAGAAGTAAAATTTTCTCACGTGGATGGTTGTATTAAAATTCTGTGTCCAGATAGCCACTCTTCTCTTAAACACTTGCACTTTCATTTAAAACTAATTGTCACTGGATGAATTACGATTTTTGATTTAAGGTTAAAAAAATATGAGTAAAAAAAACCAGATTCAGGTTGCCCATGCTGTCACACTTTGAGATAGGACTTGTAAGTTGTAACATGCATCAGCCTCTCTCTTGCCATGGCTCGTTCGTTTAACTGTCCATTTTTAACAGCTTTCTATAACAATAGCCTTTATAATACACACGGAAAAAAACCACGGTGAAAATAACCATACGGATACCTGATTTTGGCACCTGCTAGATGTTATGGTAATGTTAACCAGAAGTATACTATGTTTTGACTAGGTATACTAGGTGATGTTACCTGATTGCATGTCAAATTTACTCAAAGTATCGTTAAATGATACTTCTGGTTAACAATATCATAACATCGAGCTGGTGCCAAAATCAGGTATCCGTATGGTTATTTTCACTAATTTTTTTTCCGTGCAGGTAACTGGAAACTTATAAATAAGTAAAATATGGTTACCATGGTCTACCGACAGTTCACCGCGGACAATTCACCGCGTGACGATTCACCGCGGACAATTCACCGCGCGACAATTCACCGCCGCAACAATTCACCGCGCGACAATTCACCGCTACGACTATTCACCGCCGACAATTCACCGCCTCGGTTTTTACCCTTGTTCTACATTTCGCCTCTCTTTCTTGCAAACACTTTCACATTTACTTTCACTTACATTCACTTTCACTTTTTACACTTTCACTTTCTCCTCACCGTGTAACTCAGGAGGAAGGTCCGGATGCGTCGGAAAGAAGGGAACGGTATTTTAAAGGAAATGAGTTCTTCATTTTATTGTGATGTGATATGGGATTTCCGAATCCTTCTCGTTGTTACCTACCTGCCATTTCACAAACTGCATGAAAAAATGTTGTGGCAGTTCAGTTGCTTGAGGCCTGTCATACCGTAGTGTCTGAGGCATTTTCGTTTCTGTTTTTTTTAATTTAATAACGACTCAGACGCTTTTTCTCTGATTACTGATTCAATGTAATTAAATAGTTTTTGAAGGCTTTAAAATATTTTTTAGTGATTTTATATTTTACCGTTTTAAGTATTCAAGTGATTTTCTCAGTGTTTTTTATCCAGTCATGGAAATAATTCCTAGTGAAAAAGGAAAAAATCTCCTAGCGTATAAAGGTTTCCTGTACTCTATCGAGAAGAGAATTGGCAGGAAAGATATATGGAAATGCGTTAACTTCTGGACCAATCGCTGCAGAGGACGGGCGCACACGGTGGAAGATAAAATAGTGAAGGAAGTTGGATCTCACAACCATCCACCAGAGGCAGGCAAGATCAGAGCCAAAAAAATCATAGCGGAGCTCAAGGGGAGATGTGAAGAGCATGGCGTGTCAACCCATAATATCATTGCCTCAACTTCAGCCAGTGTAACGCCAGGAGTAGTGAGCCATTTACCCCGTATCACAAGTTTGAAAAGAACTGTACAACGCACACGAGTGAAAAGTTCTGGTGTCCCTGCGAATCCAACTTCTCTTGAAGATTTACGTGTTCCAACAGAGTACACAGAAACGGAGGATGGGAGACCATTTTTACTTTTTGACAGCGGTTGTGTAGAAAAAAGGATGCTCGTTTTTAGTACTGATGAAAACTTAAAACGTCTGAATGAATGCGACCATTGGTGTTGTGACGGCACGTTTTCAGCATCACCTCCGCTCTTTGCTCAATTGTACACAATCCACGGTGTTTTTTTTTCTTCAGTTGTGCCACTTGTTTACGTTTTACTACCTGACAAAACTGAACAAATTTATCACCAAATGTTCGAATCCATTTTAAAGCTCAAGTCATCCCTCGATCCTAAAACAATTATGATAGATTTTGAACAAGCAACGATCAACGCAATTCATTATGTTTTTCCTGCATGTACTGTACGAGGATGTTTCTTCCATTTTTCCCAGTGCATATGGCGGCATATCCAAAAAGAAGGATTGCAGGTGCAATACACGGAAGATCCCGACTTTGCCTTGAATCTCCGACATCTAGGTGCTCTCGCTTTTGTCCCGGAGCATGCAGTCATTGACGCATACGAAGAACTGCTGGACTCTGATTTTTTTAGAAAAAACGAAGCTCTGCTAACAAAATTGCTCAACTACTTCGAGGATACATGGATCGGCCGCCTTGATCGACGCGGACGCCGGAGACAACCATCATTTCCTATTCATATGTGGAATTGTCATCAAAGTTTAGCAGACGGATTGCCGAGAACAAATAATGGCGTGGAAGGATGGCACAATTCTATAAATTCAGTCCTGCAGGCCGTGCACCCGTCAATTTGGAAAATAATAAAGGCCTTGAAGAAAGAAGAACAAGTTGTAAAATTCAAAATAGAACAACGCGTAGCAGCTGTAGACCAGTTTAAACAAACCCGTAAATATGCAGAAATCTCATCTCGTTTGACGGTAGTGTGCGAGGAGTTTGATCAACGCTCAACACAGGATTTCCTGCAAGGGATTGCCCATAATTTAGCCTTCCATGTTTAATAAATTATCGCAAAGCATTCATTCAAAGGTTCATCTATTCCTAATTTTTCATACTTAAATACCTTTAAAATCCCACTTTCTCATTTAAAAGCAGACAAAAAACTTTTTAAACACGCCCATTAAAAAATTATCTGCGTTATAGACGCGCACAGAATTTTTTACTGGCCAGTCCTAAGCCTGGTAAAGTGTGAAGGAAAAGTTTATTGCCTTTCCGTCTTGCTTGATTGAAATTTGCGCGGTGAATTGACGCGCGGTGAATAGTCGTAACGGTGAATTGTCGCGGCGGTGATTTGTCGCGGCGGTGAATTGTCGCGCGGTGAATTGTCCGCGGTGAATCGTCGCGCGGTGAATTGTCCGCGGTGAATTGTCGTAGAATCGGTTACCATGGCAACAACCAAGTCTCACAATGCTCCACCAACTGCGTCATTTTTGGACAGTCTTAAATATTGGTTTAACGTAGAAGTAAACAATCAGCAGCGTTGCCAAATTTTAGGGAAATATCAGGTGATGTTACATTGATCCTTATGGGAAATCTACTGATATTTCCCTAAGATCTGGCAACGCTAAAATTCAGCCCGCAGGAAGTCTTGGCGAGTGAATTTGGGTTAGTGTTAGCCGAGTAAATTCACAGAACGTTTCTCATTGGCTTTGTTATTGATACAGGGTCTTTGAATAATTCATGACAACAACAATTGTTTCAAATGGGGATGTTGCAAGGTCGGGGGATTTTGAATATAACAGATGATTCTTATGCAAAATTTCGTGAGAAGAACGATGGTGTGCTTGAAAGTTCCGAAAACCGCCGAGAAAGTCGCAAAAAAGTGTTCGAAAGTTTCGCGATGAAATAAACGATTTTCATTGGTCGAGCGTCGGCTACGTCACAGTTCGGATCGTCGCCATGACAGTGCTGTACTCCTATGCATTTGTATGTATCAGCGGTAGGAAGACCACGCGTTTTCGAAGCGACGAATAAGTAATTGAAGTGTCAGTTAAGTTTTTTTTTCTTTACGTCGTAAGAACAACGATAAAGGAAGATGCCAAAGGCTGTAGAAGCAGGATTTGCCAAAGCAGACGGGGGAAAATTTACCACAAGTAGATGACGACACCCTCGGGGTTTTTTCTCAACTCGACTTTTTTGGATCCGGAGATGCGGAGTGTAAAAACCCAAAGGTAAGTTCACTCAAATCACTTTTCCCCCTCCGTGTATTTACTGCTAAAGGTGAAAGTCTCGGCACTTTTACATAATGGATTTGGAAATTGGTATAATGAATCTTTTTTTGCCATCTCAACAAAGAAATCTATGGCCTTATAGGTTAACTTTTTTGAGCTTCATTACATAGCAGGAAGTAGGTAAACAAACCCTGTTTTTTTTCCTTTTTATCCTATTTCTGAATCTTAGATCGAATGCTCTTATTCTTTGAGTCTTTTTTTTGACTAATTACTTGCAATGTCAACCGTCATGGACTTTGCTTTGATCGTCTGAATTTGTGAATGGCTCATGTGTATCTACTGCGGTTACGATTTATCCCTGTTGGTCAGCCTTGGTTTTTTTCTCATTTTCAACAGACTTGAGTGATTTTCCCTACTATCTGTGCCAGTGTTTTGATTCCATGAATGCTAACAGTCAGAGTGTATTTTGTTTGAATCACTGGTATTTTCCATGATTAATGGCTCAAAATATGCTGACCGAAAAAATTGAAGTATAAGCAAGAAGTGTAGCACATTTGCAAGGACAACAAAAGGTTATGCACTATACCAATAGGAAACCCCTTGTTCCAATCTAAGCTTGCACTTGTGACCTAATAGTGCCCCTGTAAGATTTTTCTGGCGGGTACACCAGCTTGTCTGAAATGGTTCCAAACTAAGCATTTGAATAGATATCTATTTTATACGTAAGTAATACATTCAAAACTCAACAAACCAATCACTTATACATTGACCTTTTTCTTTGCAGATCTGCGAGAACCGCCTACGGAGATCAGGCAGTCGGATACGTCCAAGTTTCACGTGCAGATCATGTATGCACCGTAAAAGGGGGAAAATTACTCCAGAACATTGTGTAAGGAAAAAAGGATATTCCGTTCTTTGCGAAGTGAACGAAAAGGAAGCAACCATCACGAAAGCAACGTGCAATGACTGCCCAGCGATGCAGGTAATAATCTTGATAACTTGAGAAATTTGTATCCTCTTTGAGCAAAACAATGATTGCAGGTGGTGTTGTATGCATTACTGTTCCCAAATTCAGTGATGCAAGGTTTCTTTCCACGCCAAACCATCAGCGGGTGCTCCTCACAATAAGCATCCTACAAGTTTGAAATATAATGAATTGCATCTTTCTTGTTTTATTATGAGCCTAATATTGCCTTGTGGGAGTAAGAATAGAGACTTTTTTTTCCCTTAGGGAGCGAGTAATGATGACGGGAGGTGAATATTGAATGTCTATTCTCTAAAAATTTCTCAATCGCTTAGAACTCTCCTTTGCTTTTGTGTCATAACACACGATATTTACAGTCTTAATTGAACTCCACAGGATGCTGCAAACACGCAGTTGCGTTTGTGAACTGGCTCCATCGAAGAAGCGAGGAACAATCGTGCACATCAGTCCCCCGCTACTGGCTAAAATCGAAGCTGAGCCAAGTCGGAACAAGCAATAAAACACTTCTGGTCGCCGACATGTTGAGCGGAGGAACGGAAAATGAATCTGAAACCAATGATGAGGAAACTGTAGACCAAGGTCCAGATTTTTTCTTTAATGCTGTCTCCTCTCTTTACGCATCAAGCCCAGGTAAATTATCTGCTTATTCTTCATCTCATCTCATAAAAATTTTCTCCAAAGGGTCTTTTCGATGGTTTAGCTACAACTTTATGGAGTAAGTGCACCCATATTTTTTTCCAGAAAACTTTGATGAACGCACAAAAAAACCGTTAAGGGGGGGGGGGGGGGGGGGGGGGTTTGCCAACTGCCAGAGGTCGCAAAATTCTGAAGGGCCCGGAGAAAATGTGGCCTCAAATCGAAAGGGTCCTTTTGGGTTTTTTTGGTCGAGAAGTTAGGGAAAAATTTTAGTGCTTGTCGCTCTACAGAATAAAATAGTTTCACGGCAACAATAGTCAAAATTATTCAGGGCAGTTTTTTTCTCCCAAAGGGAAATTTTTCATCGTTATTGTGACATTTTTTTTGGACACACTGTTCTTTTGCGCTCAACCGCCCTAGTTCGATGTTCTCTGTAGAGGCCAGGCGCCCTCCGCAATGGGCGTTTTTGTTTCCAGGAGCCTCGCCTGGAAACAGAAAAGACAGTCTTTTCTGTCTATGATTGTGTTTTACGCAAAAATTGTCAATCTATCATTCTGTTCAGAAGGAAAATATCGATGAATTACCATAACAACTGTTTCGGAAAGAAGTAGTTTAAAATTCATTCACGGCCTTGCGCTTCTCTTTCTTGCAAAATTTGAGGCGCTCTGGCGATAAATTTGAACTTTTTCATTGCTTGAAGGAAATCTCGTGAAAATAAGTAAAATTCCATCCGAGAACATACTGAGAAAATGAATATAGTCCAAATTAGGAGTTTTAACCGACATTTAGCCTTGGTTTGAAACTGTGTCATGACTCAATAGTTTCCCAAAATCTTAAACAGCTCAGTAAAAAACAATCAAATTGTAGTTACAGAACAAAAACTTTAGTCAAGTACTCTTTCCGTTACTCTTGAAAAGATTAAAGAGTTGCACAATCTTTGCAACGTCTGACGGCACTTACAACATCATAAATTTTCACACGAATGGTTGCCTATTTTGTTTATATTTGATCTTTTCCAGTGCAACGAAACAATAACTAATAGCATTTCTTCTTTCTTTGTTGCAGGATCATCACTTCTTAGCAAAAATCTGTCCAGTAATCCTTCGCTGTCCATTCTCACATTATTGCTGGATCATAAGGAAACGGCAGGGCCTCACACTGGGGAAGCATTCATGAAGTTCTGCTCTGACCGTATGAGTGAGGCTGAATGCATCATCATGGCAGAGCAAACCCGGAACCAATCAACTTCCAAACTATGGTTCAGCCTACGCCATGGACGAATCACAGCGTCGAAGTTATGGGACGTGTCGAGATGCCAGACTGTCGACGGCTCACTGGTCAATTCCATCCTAGGCGCCAAGAAAGTCAAGGACACTAAAGCGATGAAGAGAGGGGGTCCTCGAACCGGAAGTTCTTCAAGTGGTGAGCAAAACATTATCGAAAAAGCTGCACCGAACAGGTCTTGTCCTGAATAAAGATTTCCCTGTTTGGGGCTTCTCCGGATGCTCTCTTTCAAGATGAAGTAATAGAAGTGAAGTGCCCCCCACCACAGAGCTACCTGGTTATTTCACCCAGGATCAAAAAGCTCCCCCCAGAAAATAAGGCACAAAACTGCAAATGTTTATGTGCAACAAAAAAAAAGGTCTTTACTGTGTGGCTAGTCCTGATTTTGAAATAAGTAAAAAAGTTACCATTATTGAAGTTTCTTTTAATGAAAATTTTTTTTGATCTTTGTGAAAAGTGCAACTTCCTTCTGGATATCCTGTATTTATCCAAAATTATGCTACAGTTTGAGATTGTAACATTTTTTCCCATGTATTTTCCCCCTTTATTATTTGTATGTTTTTTTCTGATGGCTTTGCCTTTAACCTTGGTTAAGTATTTATAAAAAATTAGCAAAAAAAAAAAACCCGCTATCATTTTCTTTAACCTCTCTCTTTTTATTTTTTTCTTAGCTTCGAACAATTTCAGCTACCGTAGTCTAAAGAGAGTTCAAAAAGCCAAGAATCAGTGGCGTAGTGTGAAATAAGTAAAAATGTTTTACCATTACTGAAGTTTCTTTTAATGAAAATTTCTTTAGATCTCTTGTGAAAAGTGCAACTTCCTTCTGGATTTATCCAAAATTATGCTACAGTTTGAGATTGTAACATTTTTCCCCTGGATTTCCCTCTTTATTATTTTTATGTTTTTATCTGATGGCTTTGCCTTAACCTTGGTTAAGTATTTATAAAAAAATTTGCAAAAAAAAACCAGCTATCATTTACTCTTAACCTCTCTCTTTTATTTGTTTCTTAGCTTCGAACAATTTCAGCTACTGTAGTCTAAAGAGAGTTCAAAAAGCCAAGAATCAGTGGCGTAGTGTGAAATAAGTAAAATTATTGAAGTTTCTTTTATTGAAAATTTTTTTAGATCTCTTGTGAAAAGTGCAACTTCCTTCTGGATATCCTGTATTTATCCAAAATTATGCTACAGTTTGAGATTGTAACATTTTTTCCCATGTATTTCCCTCTTTATTATTTGTATGTTTTTATCTGATGGCTTTGCCTTTAACCTTGGTTAAATATATATAAAAAATTAGCAAAAAAAACCAGTTATCATTTACTCTTTAACCTCTCTCTTCTTATTTGTTTCGTAGCTTCGAACAATTTCAGCTACTGTAGTCTAAAGAGAGTTCAAAAAGCCAAGTATCAGTGGCGTAGTGTGCAATCCGGCAACCTTGTATTTTGTCTATTTAAACTCATTTAAAAGATCGAATTCAAAGGTGTTCATAGAAGACCCAAAAGTTCAATCTTTTTCATGGGCTTAAATGGACGAACTCCATGTTGCCAAAGTGCATGTTATGCTACTGGCAAGTGGCGTTGCATGCAAATTGGCAATGTTGTATTGTGTCCACTGAAACTCATGTGAAAGGTCAATTTCTAAGGTGTTCACCGAACATTCGATAATCCGATCTTTTCCATGGGTTTAAGTGGACAAACTGCAACATTGCCAAATTGCAAGCTATGCTACTTGGGCTCATTTGTGCCCCTCAAAAACTGTGATTGTTACTTAAAGTCTGCTACTAAAAAAAAATGGCAACACTACTTCAGCTAAGAAGATTTTGTCAGCAATGTTGCCAGGTTTTTTGGGACAGAATATCTCAACCAAATTTCCTGAAAAGTTTCCCAAGAATGGTGTGAGATTAAAATCTCTAAGAGTGATCGTTGCCAAGCATATCTACTAAATGCGATGTTGCTAGATTGCAGAAGCGAAACTGCTACATTTTTAAGTCATTAGAGAGGTTATACTTGAATAAAAGCAATTTTGTCAAAAGACTAGAGATTTTCAAAATTCAGAAAAGAATAAGATTCAGTTTATTAGACAAGAACTTTACATTTTCACAGACAACAGTTGAACATAATAAAAGCGGCGAAAACCAAATGTTCGACCAGCGAACTAGTGACCTACTTAATAAGTACAAGGTGATTAAGTGAAACAGGTTGTGAGAGGGGGGGGGGGGTCCTCAGAACAAGATTAATGGCACTGGGATGAAAAAATTGGTTCAATTTATTTTTTTATTATTCTACAATGCATCCTTGCAAGTTGCTCAGTGCACAGGCTATCGTAACATACGAGTCCACAAGATGCAAAGAATTATATCTAATTTGGGAATGAGGATCTAAAATGGCGTATTCCCTGATGCGTCGAATAACGCGTTCTACATGAATACGCAAACTGGCGATGACCTTCGTGTGCCTAACTTCTTCTTCTGTCATTTTGACACCGGTTGAAACACTAGGGGGCCTGATTAAAAAGCATTGTTTTTCTGCTAAAATACACTCAATTTGTTTGAAACCTCTATCTGCCATCACATAAGTGTTCGGCTTCAAAACATCAAGAAAAGAGCTGGTTTGAACAATAACTTGATCAGAGGCTCTGCCTCCAAAGCCTCTTGATATGTAATTAATTAAACCTGAGGGAGTGATAGAGATTAAGTATTTTACTGTATTACATTTTTTATAATCAGACCAGGTTAGTGCTTGATGGACGGGATTGGATGGTTGTTCTATTCGGGTTTCGAAACAGTCAATGATAGATTCAACATGTGCATAGTTGGCTCTAAACGCAACCGGGAGATTTCTTTGAATGATTTTTTTTTTCAGGCCAAAATATTAATTTCTTCAAGTAATGAGCAATTTTAGGAGTGCCAGTGGTCAGTGCTCTTGATATTTTACTCTTATGACAGCCAAAGGCATCCCCCAACAGTTCACCACTCTCATTTGTGCGAATTTTACGCAAAACAATAAAAATTGAAAGCCTATCCACTTGGCTGTAAGCCTCAAGAACACCCAAGATTTTCATATTTTCTGGGTCAAGACCTAAGTAGCGCTTCGGATTTTTTTCCATTCTCCTCAGTGTTAAACTTAATTGCTGCGATTGAAGCATTTCATCAGACAAATCATCGCCACTGTCTGCGCTCAAATCATTATCTGGACGATAAGTAGGATCTCGTGACTGTGACGTTTCTACACTAACAAAACTCAAAAGAGAGATAGTTTCCTCTGATTGTTCAAGGCGACGCTTCCTAGGATCAATTTTGAAAGGAGACGTAGCGACTGAGACCATCATCTGTCCTCCAGTTTGAGTTCCTTTACTTCGGTACGGTTTACGAAGCTGGGCCTGAGAAAAAAACAGGAAAAAGTCAATCAGTGAGGCGGTACATTAACAAAATTAGCTTCATGAGCAACAACAAATTTTTTGACAATAGAAGGCAATGTATGCTTCTAGGGTCATTACATGATTAATTTTTTTTAATCAATAGGTCGATCCACTGGTTTTTTGACCAATCAAAACTTTTTAGGTTGGGGGGGGGAAGTTAACTAAAAAATGAGATAATTAGTTTTTCATTCAACGACAAGACTGACTCATTTTAATGCATGACCATAAAAAGCTATGCAGCATAGTGTTTGGCTCAGAAAAACAGTAAAGTGATCATCGATAACTGGAAGTACTATTCATAATCACTCTCAAATATTTAATGAAATACAAATACTAATACAATCCATACCTGACAAGAAAAATCAGCTGTGGTTTCTTCAACAACGACACTTGTTTCAGGATTTCCATTTTCTTTGCCGACACCCTCACTGTCACATAAAGTTGAAGAATTCTGGAAAAAAAAAAAAAAAAAAACAAGTTGGAACTTGCAACACTGGAACAGTGTTAGCAAAGAGAGCATGAGTGTCGGCCGTAAATCATTGTAAGTGTGGAGTTCCATATTGATAGTACAAAACTGCGACAAAGTCAATCGCAACGCTGCGTTTGTGTTTGTATAACAGTGATCGCTGTAAAAATAACTTGATAGGTCAAAGTGGGAATGAAAATTTACTTATAGCGTGTTGAAACAGTTGTTCACGAGGCGAGGTGAATACTGTGGTTTTGAAAATCGATTTCGATAGTGATAGTTCCTTTAAAATCGGATGACGCAATACCAATCCTAGCAAGCCGCAAAGTCTAGTTTAGTTATTTGGGACTTTTTTAGATTTCTCTCGCCTGAACCAAAGTCATCAGGAAGGAAATTCTTAATACCAATCCTAGCAAGCCGGAAAGTCTAGTCTAGTTATTTGGGACTTCTATAGAATTTTCCTCGCTTGAACCAAAGTCATCACGATGGAAATTCTTCGTCTTTATGGTTTCAGCTCTTTTTGTCTCAGATTAAAAAATGAATGTTAATATTGATCAAATGTCATCCGACACTCATCAAGGCCCTTAAGGAACGTAATATGAATTTGAAAAAAGCTCATTCGATTTTTAAGGGAGCTTAAACGGTCCATGAGAGACGAAATTCGCGGATACAGAGTATCCACAGCTTATTTCAATGTTCGATCTGACAAGACCGTGCGCCTTTGAAAAATCGATATCTCGATAGTGAATCGATGTATTGCAATTCGGTTTGCACCGGTCGAAAGCGCTTGCTTGTGACTGACAACCTCGAAAATTTCAGATCCATCCGAGTTTATTTAATGACCTTACAGGACCTCTCGCGGCCGCAGTTAGACATTTCTTGTCAGAGTTACGCTGAAACGGGGAGTAGTTTGATATTTTTAATAAGTCCCCCTAAGATGATATTTTTTGGCTCGAAACTGCATTGAGCCCTCTCGGGACATCATTGGGACCCGAAAAAAAGCGGAACCGATATAATACGGCACACGACTGGTTCGTGAGAGACGAAATTCGCCTTTTTCCAGCCTCCAGCGCCCCTCTAAGGTCGATCTGACAAGACCGCACGCCTTTGAAAAATCGATATCTCGAGAACGAATCGATGGATTGCGCACTGCGGTTTGGATTGGGCGGTAGCTTCAGCTTTTAGATAATTCTTGAAAAAAATTCAGATCCATCCAAGTTTTTAAACGGATCTTATGGGCCCTCCCGCGGCCGCAGTTAGACATTGTACGTGAGACTTACGCTGGAGTTGGGGCCACGCCCCCCCCCGATATAGACTTTATCGGTCCGACATTTGTCAGGGCCCTTAATGAACTTCATGTGAACTCAAAAAACTCACATATGACTTCTCACGGCGCATGCTAGGTCCATGAGAGTCGAAATTCGCGGATTTTAGAGAATCTTAGATTTCTGACCCTATACCGCGCGCCTTTGAAAAATCGATATCTCGAGAGTAAATCGATGTATCGCAATTCGGTTTGGACCGATCAAAAGAGTAAGCTTACCGGTACTCGCCGTTAAAATTTTGGATCCATCTGATTTCATTTTGAGACCTTACTTGAGTTACTTGGACCCCAGTTGGAATTATTTTTTCGGAGTTACGCTGGCAAGGGGGTCGCTCCCTCTCTTGGAAAACTGTGGAGGGGGCCCTTTGCTGGGGCATACATTCTATTTTTCATTTTTTTTTTTTTTTTTTTTTTTTTTTTTTTTAATTTTATATTTGTGTCTAATCTAAGTTGGGGGAGGAGGAGGAGAGTACCTGCAAGTCCACCGGCAATTTACTTTTGATAGTGGCTGCGGGTCGAGGGTGCGGATTGCGGACTTTTAACTTGTTGTGGGGTTTACAGGGTGGCCGTGTCTAAACTTATGAGAAAAGAAGGCAACCACAGACCAAAAGAACGTTCAATTTCTGGTTCAGAGACCATGGACAAAGACATGGGCACCCGCAAAACAATTGCCCGGAGGGGCAACTTTTTGAATGTCAATGGAAGGTCTAGGGGACACCACCTAGAGACGGGCAAGTCTAGAGAACCCCCCCCCCCCACTTCCGCCCAAAATAGAAAATAAATCAATTATCCTTCCAAATGGTAGAAATTGTAAGTGATTGTAGCATGTAGTTGTATCAAAAGTAATTCTATTTTTGACGTGTTTGATATTATGAATAAAGTGACAGCATCAGATGATAGAAATAGTAAAAAGCTGAGTACAACTATTCCTTCTTTATTTTCATTGTCCTGATGAATTCTAAGAGTTAACCTATTTAAATTAACAAAACCAAAAATCTTGCCTATACATTCTCTAATCATGTAATTATCGACCAGAGGATTCTGAATTTTCAAGGAAGTTCGCTAAATTCTCGTTGCCAACGGTAGTTGCCAATGTAGACACGTTCATACTAGTAGATTTTAAAACTTCTTTCGGCGAGGGAGATGACGGGTGGGAAGGATGATGTCGTCTGAATCAGGAGGGGGTGGGGTAAAAATCAGGGGGAGGTCTAGATCTGGGGGGAGAGGAATCCTGAAACTGGGGGGCGAGCTGTATAGTGGCAAGGGGTGGTTGGGCACCACTGCTTAGGGGGGGGGGGGCTACTTCCCGCCCTGCCCCCCCCTAAATTACGCCCCTAATTAAAATTGTAAAGTAAACTAAGAATAAAGTTTGTTAACTCTTACTCCTTTCGTTATTATTTGATCTTCGAATGTTCCGATTCTTTTTTATTGTAAAGTTTTGATTTTTCTGAATTAGGGGGGGGGGGGGCGCCCATTGACAGATAAGGGAGAAAGGTAAGTGTAGGAATTTGCACGGGAATCCGGCGTAGTGTGCCGCAAAAATTACTACCAATGGCGGATCCAGAAAATTCTTTTAGGGGGGGGGGCTTCACGCCTATGAATTTTCAAATTTGCAGGGAGGAATTTATGGGATTTTTTCTGTTGAAAAAAGGCAAAGGCTACCGTGAGTTGGGGGGGGCGTGCCTTACCCGAATCCGCCGCTGATTACCATGTAACACTGAGCCACGATGACCGATGTCGCATAAAACCAGGTAGAAGACCCGTGGCGGGCGTGGCATCCGTGATGGCTGTGAAATTGGGATGAAGTAGATGGACACACATCATTCATGCAATCTGCACAACGCGGCAAGCAACTGTTGTAGGCGTAGGTGCAGTAGTTCGTGGGGAGGGCAAAGGGGACGGGAGGTCGTCGCAAAACCATGGACGAAGATATAACTAAGGACTGCCGACTGTTGTTAGTCCTGTTTTGCTCTCGACCCCAGCGCTCCAAGCAGCGGTCAGCTGAACTACTCTTTCAAGTGAGCGATCCTGGCGATGTGTCCATGCTCACATGCTGTGCTACTGCTAAAACCGTTGTTGGAGTTGGTCTGTTATGGCATGGTTGTCAACTGTTGTCGGCGACCCAAGAGGATCAGATAACTCAGTATCTCAATGGAAGATCGAAAGCAAGGGAAATCCAGAATCAACTTTGGACAAGGTAACAGAAATCATCAGCAAATTAAAAGAGTCGCCTGATCTCTACTAATAAAACAAATGTCTATGTACTCTTTCTTGTTTGATTCCGTTTTGAGGTTAACTGTGGTGTATAGTATTTCAGTCCTTGATTAATCATTTTCGACAATTCAGGAATCTTTCAAGAAATACTCCAGACGTTTGCTTTTTAGCGGATTTTGCTTCCTTTTAATTCGCTGATCATTTGTTCCCTTCGTTCAATCGTGATTCAAATTACCTACACGGTATACATTTGCGGGAAGGCATGGGAGAAAGGGAGCCGGAGCGGCCACCGCTGCAGCGGTTCGCTTTTAGTTGACCCTTACTGCTGCTTGGAGCGCTGCGGTCGCGCTCGAAAACCCGCTAACAGGTTTTAACACGGGCGGAGATAGGAAGTCGGCAGTTCTTAGTTATATCTTCGTCCATGGCTCGGAATGGTCTTAAAATTTTCCTTAGGATTTGATCTAGAACGCAACGTTCTTACATTTTCGAAAAGTTAACTCTAGCTCTCGCAATTAACGATTAAAGGCGGAAAAAAACATGGTTTCAGGACCGCGGAACAGTGGCGTTATCTAGCGGATGAGAATCTTACTACAGGTCGCTGAGGATTCACCTTAAAACGCAACGCCGATCGCGTTCCCCAAACGAACTCTTTTAGCGGACCGAAACATCAACAATAACAGGATTGGAAATTTGAAATCATCTAAATGCATTTTAAATCGCAGAATACACGAAACATGGACACAATCCTCTGATAAAAAACCCCAATATCTCATACAGAAAATTTCGTTGAAGTCTGATCCAAATTAGTAACGTAATTACATTCCCAAAAATGCTTAACCTCAATCTTGGCCAAAAACTCCCGCCACAAAGAAAAAGCGACAAATTGGGAGGACACCGGATTGGCGGAATCACATGGGTCAATCGGTCCTCGAGGACCCGTTCTCGATACTGAAACCAAGCGATCCCCCGAGCGGACCCCCGAACCATGCCGTTCCTATAAGAAAAGCATTATTGACCTTGTAGAAACGATTTCAATAGAGCATGACACTCATGCTCTAAAAATTAGATGAAAAGACATGACAAGACAGACAGTAAAATAGTCAATGAAAAATGGAAGTACGTATTATCAGGGAAGAGGGGAGGAGTTCTTGAATTTGCTAGCCGCCCCCCCCAGGGTATTGCCACTGTTAATGGCAGAAAACAAATGAGAGCCCGGCAAACAGTGTTGCCTTTGGTTTTTTCTTTTTTTTTTACATTCCGAGTGAAGGCAAGCAATCTATTGAGGGTCCATTTAGTCCATTTGAAGCCATGAAAAATATCGAATTATTCGTGTTTGGTCAATTACTTTGGCAATGATTCTGGGTTCGAACAAACAGATTGCTTTGTTACGAGTTTGCACGCTTTGCCACTTTTTAGTTACGTTACTGTATGATGCTTTTTGCATTAGGCTCACTAAATGGAATGGAGAACGTTTGCTGATGTAAAATCAGATTTTCAGTTTTTCATTCAACGACATGAATGACTCATTTAAATGCGTAGCCATAAAAAGGTATGCAGCATATTGTTTGGCTCAGAAAGACAGTAAAATGGCCATTGAAAACTGGAAGTGCGATTCAAAATCGCTCTCAAATATTTAATGAAATACTAATACTGATTGAATCCATACCTGACAAGAAAAATCAGCTGTTGCACAGGTATCTTTAACACCTTGGTTTGTTTCAGGATTTTCGTTTTCTTTGCCAATATCATCGCTGTCTCCACATAAATTTGAAGAAGTCTGAAAAAAAAAGAAAAAAAAAATTGAAGAAAGAGAAAGGGCAATAAACCTGAAAAAAGAGTGCTATGATTTTGACTTCTTACTGCAAGCTTAAATCCTTCTTAGCCCTCTTTAAGAGTTAGCGAGAAGGAAAAATAACAGACATATTTCAGAATTTCTGTAAAGGTTGGAGCATAACTTGAACTGTTTATAATAGGATTGATGGTACTGTGCTCAAAAGTCTAAAGAGCGCGGAAGGCACTTCGTGCAATTTTGTTGTCGTTAAGGAAAGAAACATGAAAAAGAGGTAGTACAAGGGAACACAATAAAGAAATAGTGCCAATTAGGAACTCACACCCATCAAATAAATTGATCAAGTAAAATTGGAAACCAGTATTCATGCAGAAATTAAATGATAAGTAGGACCATTTGAATATCGAATTCTGACAAGTAGCAGTGGCTGCTCTTGACCTGCACCAACACGCATCGAAGAGTAGTTGGTTAGCGCAGAGTTTTGACTCGTTGCTACTCAACCACTCACCAATGCGTGTTGATGCTACCCGGAAGGAGGCACCGCTACTTGCCAGAACCTGATACTCAAAATGGTCCTGCTCTAACAGAAAACAAGAGAAAGGATAAATACCTGATCACTCGATATTCGTACTTGGGCGTTGCCAAGAGCATCTTGAATCATACCGAGGGATGTCCTCTTAGAGACAGCTGATCGTTCTGTTTTGGAGTGAGTTTGCTTCCGATCCACTTGACAGTCAAATTTATGAGGCACAACATCCGATTTCAATTTCAATTTAAATGACCCAACATTCGCCTCTTTCATAATTTTATAGCGCGTCCAATCTTCTACATCGTTTTCAAGCTGGAAAATAATAAAAAAGTTCCAATGGGTTAGAAAATTTAGAAAGACTAACATGTACTAAGAACAAAACAAAGATGATAAGCTGAACTCAAATGAGCTGAATAGGGCTTGTCCTTCTCATATATTTAACAATGAAAAAGATGCAAAGAAAGTGCCTTTAAGATAAGAAGTGCTGCCTCTGTCTAGACCAAAACCTATAAAGGCAGCAAATATTTTCTGAAAACTTGGTTTCATGCACTGAAATGTAACAAAACATAGTTGATAGTAAGTACCTATGGAGAGAGCAACTCCTTGTTGTTGTTAGGTTAGCTTGATATTTCTGAAAGAAAGGAGACAGCTATTTCAACCACAATCAAGCTGTCATGGAAAATCAGTACCAAAGCTCACTGCACAGTAAAATAAGAGAACAAATTGTAGAATATGCTTGAAAACTGACGGTAAAATAAGTACTTACGTCGAAATGATCCTCGCAGCAATGATGCACTGATATGAGAGATGTCTTCTCACGCCTCACGATCTTACACCATTTACTCCGATCTTTCCCCTTCGGTACATTAAAGAAAAGCTTGTCTGGAGTTGATTTGGAAGTAGTCTTGCAAGCTGGTACGAAACAATAATAATTTTACTTTTACCGGAATTCATCTTGTATTTAAACGAAAATGCGAGAGACACTTCACGACACTGATCACAACAGCTGAACGCCGTTCATTTACCATGTAAACAAACACCACTGACCGGAGCTCTGGGTCGCTCTTGCCGTCGATCCGAACTGTGACGTAGTTGCAGGTTTCCCGCCGTTAGAGCGCCGTTTCAAACCTTATCAATTTTCCGCGATTTCAAACGAATTTTTCTCCGCGATCCCGCGACTTAAAAAAAAAAGAAAAAATACGGGGTCCTTAATTTTTCCTCTAGTTTCAGAAAATGAATTAAAAAAAAAGTGTGCAACATGCCCATTGGTCGAAATTATTTACGTTACAATTTCGCGGAACTTGTATCGGATAATTTCGAGAAAAACACTATTCACGGGATATACTTGTGAAATAAACGCTTTTTGACAAACTTTATTTTGGACACATTTTTAAAAGAATTTCAGACTTATTTTTCAAGATTTTTCGAAATTAATTTTTCGAGAAAAGATTACGGGAAATTTATAAGCTAATTCCACTTCAATGTCACACGCTATACACATCAATTTCTCCGATTTTGTCAAGAGATGTTCAATTGTGCGCGTTCTATTGTTTGCCGTGACTAAGAGTCCATAAAATTTCTGACAAAACCAATGGTTATAATAGTGGTTGCTTTTTCATCGGCTGACTAGTTTACACAAGTATTGACGGAGAAAAGTTTTTAAGTTCGAAAACTCATCTCTGAGAATGACTTGGTTCGCGTAAAATAAATAAAAATGCAAGAATCGGACTCAAATGCAACCACAGGTTGCTTTAAACCGGTAAGTTTATAATTGTTTAATTATTAGTGTGGGCGTATAGCTATATAATTTTTCTTAGGGGGGGGGGGGGGGGCGTATCTAGAAAACTTTTCTTAGGGGGGCCAAGTTTGAAAACCCGACTGGGAGGTCTGAAAAAAACACATCCCAGCCTGGGGGTCCACCCCCCGGAAAATTTTGTCAATTTAGCCGCTCTAAGGCGTTGTTTCAGGCTATCTCCACGTCGCAAATGATAAGAAAATAAACACGCTCGCAAAGTGTATGATCATATGTTTCTTTGCCATAAAAAAACTAATCTTACAACAATTGTATTTCTTGCTCTTTGTAAATTCAAATAATAATAACATCGTAGAACACGAAATAATGAAAAAAAAAGAAAGAAAGACCATCCTGAACGGATTCCCCTCTCGATGTACTCCATTTAATCACCAAAAGTAAACAATTATTTTTTTCTTCCTTCAATTATTACCTACTGCATTTTTTTTTTTTTTTTTTTTTTTTTTTTTTTTTTTTTTTTTTTTTTTTAAACATCAGATTGAGTGCACTGTTGGTTAACCGATTAGTTCTGTAACACTGCGTCACATTTTAAAACTGTGAATAGTGATAATAACTTATAAACTCCCACTCGATACCATTTTCATGCAGAAAATATAGGTTTTTATACTCTGTTCAAGATGAGAAGGCGGGTGAGAATTCAGGTAGTAATGCACTATTTAGCAACAGTGCGGCTATACCGGCTACTCCAACGTCTCCAACCCTTTGCAGTGTCCGTTGTTCTCCCGAGCTCTCTCTTGGCACGGAGGATTTCCAAGAACCGACAGACTCAAAAATTTACACACGTCCAGTAAAAATTGCGAACGGTGAAAAATACGAAAAAACGGACGAAATTTTCGACCTAAAGGGCCAAAACTCGGCAAAAATAGTCGATTTTGAATATTGATAACTCTCATATATTCGATATTAGACGAAATATTCTGAATTAATTCCGACTGAAAAATACGAATTTCTGAGAGTCATCAATATTCGAAATCGACTATTTTTACCGAGTTTTGGCCCTTTAGGGCGAAAATTTCGTCCGTTTTTTCGTAGCGTCATTTGCGGGGGGGCAGGGGGGGGGAACTGCCCCCCCCCCCCAAAGGGGCGGCCAAAAGTGAAAAAAAGGGACTTTTTTTTTTTTTTTTTTTTTTGAGAAGAAAAAAGTTTCAAACTAAAATTTGGTGGTCATTAACGAGTTTTATGGAATTTAGGGCCTAAATACAGGATATGCAGGGCTGTGGAGTGTCTAAAATAATATTGATGAGCAAAAAAAAAAAAAAAAAAAAAAATGTCATCACATTTTTGCCCCCCCCCCCCAAGCCGAACCCGAAATGACGCCACTGATTTTTCACCGTTCGCAATTTTTACTGGACGTGTGTAAATTGTTGAGTCTGTCGGTTCTCGGAAATCCTTCGTGCCAAGAGAGAAGTCGGAAGAACAACGGCCACTGCGAAGGGTTGGAGTAACCGGTATAGCCGCACTGTTGCTAAATAGTGCATTACTACCTGAATTTTTACCCGCCTTCTTATCCTGAACAGAGTATAGGTACTTACGTATTCTTCAGAGGTGTCTCTCCAGACAAACCTGTAAAGAAAGAAACAGACAAAAAATTTAAATTAATTACAAGGTGAAAGACAATAGAAAGAGATAGTTATACAATATACCTATGAGAGAGTCTCGGGGGAGTGAGAGAGATAGTTGGAAGGTGAAACGCAACGCGAGTTTTTTTCACAGCTCATGAGCTGACTGCGACCGATAAGTGTCTTGTGGGCTAGCCGTTGATCATTGCACCGCCGCTCTACACTAAACCGATTTTGTAAAAAGGGATATAGATCCTTTATTTTTTTATTTATCTATCTATCTATCTATCTATCTATCTATCTATCTATCTATCTATCTATCTATCTATCTATCTATCTATCTATCTATCTATCTATCTATCTATCTATCTATCTATCTATCTATTTATCTATCTATCTATCTATCTATCTATCTATCTATCTATCTATCTATCTATCTATCTATCTATCTATCTATCTATCTATCTATCTATCTATCAATCTATCTATCTATCTATCTATCTATCTATCTATCTATCTATCTATCTATCTATCTATCTATCTATCTATCTATCTATCTATCTATCTATCTATCTATCTATCTATCTATCTATCTATCTATCTATCTATCTATCTATCTATCTATCTATCTATCTATCTATCTATCTATTATTTATTTATTTATTCATCTGTTTATCTACAAGTATTTAATTATCTATTATCTATTTATTTTAGAGCATGAGTGTCATGCTCTATTGAAATCGTTTCTACAAGGTCAATAATGCTTTTCTTATAGGAACGGCATGGTTCGGGGGTCCGCTCGGGGGATCGCTTGGTTTCAGTATCGAGAACGGGTCCTCGAGGACCGATTGACCCATGTGATTCCGCCAATCCGGTGTCCTCCCAATTTGTCGCTTTTTCTTTGTGGCGGGAGTTTTTGGCCAAGATTGAGGTTAAGCATTTTTGGGAATGTAATTACGTTACTAATTTGGATCAGACTTCAACGAAATTTTCTGTATGAGATATTTGGGGGTTTTTTATCAGAGGATTGTGTCCATGTTTCGTGTAATCTGCGATTTAAAATGCATTTAGATGATTTCAAATTTCCAATCCTGTTATTGTTGATGTTTCGGTCCGCTAAAAGAGTTCGTTTGGGGAACGCGATCGGCGTTGCGTTTTAAGGTGAATCCTCAGCAACCTGTAGTAAGATTCTCATCCGCTAGATAACGCCACTGTTCCGCGGTCCAGAAACCATGCTTTTTCCGCCTTTAATCGTTAATTGCGAGAGCTAGAGTTAACTTTTCGAAAATGTAAGAACGTTGCGTTCTAGATCAAATCCTAAGGAAAATTTTAAGACCATTCCGAGCCATGGACGAAGATATAACTAAGGACTGCCGACTTCCTATCTCCGCCCGTGTTAAAACCTGTTAGCGGGTTTTCGAGCGCAACCGCAGCGCTCCAAGCAGCAGTAAGGGTCAACTAAAAGCGAACCGCTGCAGCGGTGGCCGCTCCGGCTCCCTTTCTCCCATGCCTTCCCGCAAATGTATACCGTGTAGGAAATTTTGAATCACGATTGAACGAAGGGAACAAATGATCAGCGAATTAAAAGGAAGCAAAATCCGCTAAAAAGCAAACGTCTGGAGTATTTCTTGAAAGATTCCTGAATTGTCGAAAATGATTAATCAAGGACTGAAATACTATACATCACAGTTAACCTCAAAACGGAATCAAACAAGAAAGAGTACATAGACATTTGTTTTATTAGTAGAGATCAGGCGACTCTTTTAATTTGCTGATGATTTCTGTTACCTTGTCCAAAGTTGATTCTGAATTTCCCTTGCTTTCGATCTTCCATTGAGATACTGAGTTATCTGATCCTCTTGGGTCGCCGACAACAGTTAACAGCCATGCCATAACAGACCAACTCCAACAACGGTTTTAGCAGTAGCACAGCATGTGAGCATGGACACATCGCCAGGATCGCTCACTTGAAAGAGTAGTTCAGCTGACCGCTGCTTGGAGCGCTGGGGTCGAGAGCAAAACAAGACTAAAAACAGTCGGCAGTCCTTAGTTATATCTTCGTCCATGGTTTTGCGACGACCTCCCGTCCCCTTTGCCCCCCCCACGAACTACTGCACCTACGCCTACAACAGTTGCTTGCCGCGTTGTGCAGATTGCATGAATGATGTGTGTCCATCAACTTCATCCCAATTTTACAGCCATCACGGATGCCACGCCCGCCACGGGTCTTCTACCTGGTTTTATGCGACATCGGTCATCGTGGCCCAGTGTTACATGGTAATCAGCGGCGGATTCGGGAAAGGCACGCCCCCCCCAACTCACGGTAGCCTTTGCCTTTTTTCAACAGAAAAAATCCCACAAATTCCTCCCTACAAATTTGAAAATTCATAGGCGTGAAGCCCCCCCCCCTAAAAGAATTTTCTGGATCCGCCATTGGTAGTAATTTTTTCGGCACACTACGCCGGATTCCCGTGCAAATTCCTACACTTACCTTTCTCCCTTATCTGTCAATGGGCGCTCCCCGAGGGGCGGCGCGGCGCCCCCCCCCTAATTCAGAAAAATCAAAACTTTACAATAAAAAAGAATCGGAACATTCGAAGATCAAATAATAACGAAAGGAGTAAGAGTTAACAAACTTTATTCTTAGTTTACTTTACAATTTTAATTAGGGGCGTAATTTAGGGGGGGGAGGGCGGGAAGTAGCCCCCCCCCTAAGCAGTGGTGCCCAACCGCCCCTTGCCACTATACAGCTCGCCCCCCAGTTTCAGGATTCCTCTCCCCCCCCCCCAGATCTAGACCTCCCCCTGATTTTTACCCCACCCCCTCCTGATTCAGACGACATCATACTTCCCACCCGTCATCTCCCTCGCCGAAAGAAGTTTTAAAATCTACTAGTATGAACGTGTCTACATTGGCAACTACCGTTGGCAACGAGAATTTTGCGAACTTCCTTGAAAATTCAGAATCCTCTGGTCGATAATTACATGATTAGAGAATGTATAGGCAAGAGTTTTGGTTTTGTTAATTTAAATAGGTTAACTCTTAGAATTCATCAGGACAATGAAAAAAAAGAAGGAATAGTTGTACTTAGCTTTTTACTATTTCTATCATCTGATGCTGTCACTTTATTCATAATATCAAACACGTCAAAAATAGAATTACTTTTGATACAACTACATGCTACAATCACTTACAATTTCTACCATTTGGAAGGATAATTGATTTATTTTCTATTTTGGGCGGAAGTGGGGGGGGGGGGTTCTCTAGACTTGCCCGTCTCTAGGTGGTGTCCCCTAGACCTTCCATTGACATTCAAAAAGTTGCCCCTCCGGGCAATTGTTTTGCGGGTGCCCATGTCTTTGTCCATGGTCTCTGAACCAGAAATTGAACGTTCTTCCGGTCTGTGGTTGCCTTCTTTTCTCATAAGTTTAGACACGGCCACCCTGTAAACCCCACAACAAGTTAAAAGTCCGCAATCCGCACCCTCGACCCGCAGCCACTATCAAAAGTAAATTGCCGGTTGACTTGCAGGTACTCTCCTCCTCCTCCCCCAACTTAGATTAGACACAAATATAAAATTTAAAAAAAAAAAAAAAAAAAAAAAAAAAAAAAAAAAGTGAAAAATAGAATGTATGCCCCAGCAAAGGGCCCCCTCCACAGTTTTTCAAGAGAGGGAGCGACCCCCTTGCCAGCGTAACTCCGAAAAAATAATTCCAACTGGGGTCCAAGTAACTCAAGTAAGGTCTCAAAATGAAATCAGATGGATCCAAAATTTTAACGGCGAGTACCGGTAAGCTTACTCTTTTGATCGGTCCAAACCGAATTGCGATACATCGATTTACTCTCGAGATATCGATTTTTCAAAGGCGCGCGGTATAGGGTCAGAAATCTAAGATTCTCTAAAATCCGCGAATTTCGACTCTCATGGACCTAGCATGCGCCGTGAGAAGTCATATGTGAGTTTTTTGAGTTCACATGAAGTTCATTAAGGGCCCTGACAAATGTCGGACCGATAAAGTCTATAGGGGGGGGGGGGGGGCGTGGCCCCAACTCCAGCGTAAGTCTCACGTACAATGTCTAACTGCGGCCGCGGGAGGTCCCATAAGATCCGTTTAAAAACTTGGATGGATCTGAATTTTTTTCAAGAATTATCTAAAAGCTGAAGCTACCGCCCAATCTTAACCGCAGTGCGCAATCCATCGATTCGTTCTCGAGATATCGATTTTTCAAAGGCGCGCGGTCTTGTCAGATCGACCTTAGAGGGGCGCTGGAGGCTGGAAAAAGGCGAATTTCGTCTCTCACGAACCAGTCGTGTGCCGTATTATATCGGTTCCGCTTTTTTTCGGGTCCCAATGATGTCCCGAGAGGGCCCAATGCAGTTTCGAGCCAAAAAATATCATCTTAGGGGGGGAACTACTCCCCGTTTCAGCGTAACTCTGACAAGAAATGTCTAACTGCGGCCGCGAGAGGTCCTGTAAGGTCATTAAATAAACTCGGATGGATCTGAAATTTTCGAGGTTGTCAGTCACAAGCAAGCGCTTTCGACCGGTGCAAACCGAATTGCAATACATCGATTCACTATCGAGATATCGATTTTTCAAAGGCGCACGGTCTTGTCAGATCGAACATTGAAATAAGCTGTGGATACTCTGTATCCGCGAATTTCGTCTCTCATGGACCGTTTAAGCTCCCTTAAAAATCGAATGAGCTTTTTTCAAGTTCATATTACGTTCCTTAAGGGCCTTGATGAGTGTCGGATGACATTTGATCAATATTAACATTCATTTTTTAATCTGAGACAAAAAGAGCTGAAACCATAAAGACGAAGAATTTCCATCGTGATGACTTTGGTTCAAGCGAGGAAAATTCTATAGAAGTCCCAAATAACTAGACTAGACTTTCCTGCTTGCTAGGATTGGTATTAAGAATTTCCTTCCTGATGACTTTGGTTCAGGCGAGAGAAATCTAAAAAAGTCCCAAATAACTAAACTAGACTTTACGGCTTGCTAGGATTGGTATTGCGTCATCCGATTTTAAAGGAACTATCACTATCGAAATCGATTTTCAAAACCACAGTATTCACCTCGCCTCGTGAACAACTGTTTCAACACGCTATAAGTAAATTTTCATTCCCACTTTGACCTATCAAGTTATTTTTACAGCGATCACTGTTATACAAACACAAATGCAGCGTTGCGATTGACTTTGTCGCAGTTTTGTACTATCAATATGGAACTCCACACTTACAATGATTTACGGCCGACACTCATGCTCTCTTTGCTAACACTGTTCCAGTGTTGCAAGTTCCAACTTGTTTTTCATTTTTATACATTTGGGCCTTACGGTTATATGGTACCATTCAAATATGCATACAATTAATCACTAGCATTGTAACAATAACAACAATCAACAATTGTATAATTTGGTTACTCATTTTTCAGCTCATTAAGGTCGTATAGTGCTCTCATTAATAATAATAGTTGATTTAATTGAGAAAAAAATAAGTTTATATTGCCATCTTCAAAATATTTCCTTTGAACACGGGATTATGAACTAAATCGCTTTCAAAGTTTCGAAAATTTCGAACGATTTGAACAGGTTTCGTTTCGGCGCGAAACTCGATGACGTCATAGTCTAGGTCCGGCGTATAGTGGTCCTACTGAAATCAAATCACTGCTAATCATCAAAGACTTCGCTAATAGAAGTCTTTGCTAATCATACGCGTATTTACTCGACTTCTGCCATAAACGCCTTCAAATAACTGTGTATGTGACTATTCATGCTTCTTGTCTTATTGGCGCCGAAGGATGGATGATGGATTTTGCCGGATTTGTACTGGACACCAGTTTTCATAGTTATTTAGCTGTCAGCAGTGATTTGATTTCAGTTGGACCGATCCACCGGACCTATATACTATCACAGAATAATACAATCAGAACGGAAACTCCCATAAGAGTCAATGGAGGCAAGTTTTGATTTTAACGGTACCAATAGGCAAAGCTGTGGTCCTATATCCCAACATGGCGGACGTGTGTGATTTGTGTTGAAAACTCATTTATTTCTGAAAATTCTGGAAAGAAATCTTAAGTTTCCGACCTCACTTTTATTCTAATTGCATTTCAGAATGAAAATTTCGCGGATCATCTTACTATAGTATAAAAATCTAAGGGACAAATCTAAGGGACATTCTTTCACACATTCCACACATTCTTTCACACATTCCACACATTCTTTCACACATTCTTTCAAAATAACTTTGGGATTCTCTAAAATCTCAGATTTTGTCCATTTCTGTGTGTGCCAGGAAGTGCCGTGACTAATTGCTGACAGACGTGGCGACGGGGGGTAAATGAGCCGAGAGATGGGAGAGCCTCCTGCCTCCTCCGCCAGCCCGATCGGCGCGCCGCACCGGACCCTTGAATCCAACCCCCTACGCACCCCCTCCTTCTGTGCCGTTTTCTCAACTTTATACCACTATCATACTTTGCCTCTTGATTTTTAACGGCGCGCAGCGCCGCAATGTTGGCGCGAAGCGCCTCCGGGGGTTGAGCCGCGGAGCGGCGAGGGGGCGAAGCCCCCTAGTGTCCTATATTTTTTTGTCCTTGCGCGAATCCAGATGTAGACATCCTATATCCCAACATGGCGGACGCGAAATGAATTCGCTTCAAAATCCGACAGAGTTTCCGTTCTGATTGTATTATTCTGTGATACTATGACGTTATTTTAGCGAGGTTCGCGCCATTACTGCGTAGTTTTCAAATTAATTTTACTCCGAGCCTCAACTAAAAGCTCCTGTTTCTCAGTGACATAAAGGACATTTAATGAGTTTTTGTTGTTACCGCATCAGTTTTCTCGAAATATTTTGCTTTTTAGAATCAGTTATTTCTGACTTCATAGTAAAAGTGCGCAACAGACCTATTGACTGAAAAATATTAGGTTAGAAGAGCGAAGCTATCAGTGGCGAAGCGTGAAATTTGGCAACGTTGTATTGTGTCCATTGAAACACAAGTAAAAGGTCGAATGATGCGAATGTGTTCACCGAACACCCTATAATTCGATAATTTTCATGGGTTTAAATGGACGAACTGCAACGTTGCCGAATTGCACGCTACGCCGCGCCACTGGAAGCTATACGTATAAGAGTTAATGTTAAATTGGTTCAAACCCCCGAGCGGGGAAGAACCAAAGATTACTTATACATATAGATATGGCATTAGCCCGAATTTTGTTAAGTTGACTCCGGCCGTGATACAACCGGGCATACAGAGGGGATCATAAAGATTACAGAATTCTGGTTCGAAAAGATTATGTTTCCCACTTTTCCTGTGTTTGTTTGCGGAACTACAACAAACACGGAACGTGAACACTGGAACATGGAATATGGAACAGTTTTGTAACAGACAAACATGGAAAATGTAATCTTTTCTCTGTAATCTTTATGATCCCCTCTGTATGCCCGGTTGTATCACGGCCGGAGTCAACTTAACAAAATTCGGGCTAATGCCATATCTGTATGTATAAGTAATCTTTGGGAAGAACCCTGCCCATCAGCAGCATCATCAGCAGCAGCATCAACACCGGCTTCACTTTCCTCCGAGTTACGAGATAGCGTGCCCAGTTTTCTTATACAGGGTGTACCAGACCACCCGGATAGGACATTTTTTTTCGAAAACCACTGAACCAAATGATTTGAAACACAAAAGTCAAATAGAGAATTCACCCCCGAATTTTCCGTCTTTGATATTTTCAAAAGCCCTTGATAGCCCCTAAGGGATTTCAACGGGGCTCAAACACATTTTTCTAGTTTTCTCAAAAAATTTTCACCTTTTTTTGGAGCTTTGAATGTCAATAAAAAAAAAAGTTAAAGGAGATACCCAAAATATCCTTGTCCTGCTTATAGAGCTTGTTCTGAGGAAAATTTTAAAAACAAAATTATGAAAATAGCATCACTAGTTCCTGAGAAAAATGCACTGAAAGGTAAAAAAACCAGGTTTTTCAGTATCGCGAAAAGAAAAAACTAAAAAACAGCTGACCTGATAAGGACTCTTCAACTTCAAAAATTCATTAAATTTTTTTTTTTTTTCTAAACTATACAATGTATCATATCATTTTAAACCTGAGAAGGTCCTCTTTCAAATAAAATTAAAAACAAAAAACCATTTTTTTTTCATTTCAGACCTCCTTCTCCCCTTAACAACCATGATTCTTTATAACAAAAACAAACTTGCATAAAACAACTGTCAAAGTGCCAACGAGCCCGTACCCCTAGAATGCTGGCCGTGGAGGGCACCCGTAGGGTGTCTGGAACGGCTAGTATAGTATACATATAGGGACTCTCGTCTGGCAAACCCTGTATATAAAGTCTTTAAATTAAACCCATGGGAAATAATCTATTCCACCAGGCGATGAATCGTAATCATTTGAAGTATTTGACGAAATAAAGATCCTTTAGTCAGCCTCCGGGCGGGGTCCGGTGCTCAACGTAACTGCATGGCCAATAAAACAGATAAAAGGAGGCCCGAGCTCTTATCCACAAGATAGGTGACAGATTTGACGATAACCAGGTCAAGTCATCTCGGGAGGACATGGACATGGATTGAGAGACTCTTTACTCTTTCAACTTTCCTTCTTCTTCTCTCTGCTATTTCGTCTGTTGGTCCCGAATTAACGAAAGAGGACGCTTAAAATTCCGAGAAAGAAAAAAAAAAAAAAAAAAAAAAAGGAGCCAATAATAAAGCCAGGAATCTTTATGTCGTTCAGTTTCTGGTGGTGTCAATCATAATACCGATCTACCTGGTCCTTGGGTCAATGTTTGGTCAGTCGGCGGAGATGCTGCCTCAGTTGATGGAACCGGCAAGTCACATACAAATCACCAGAGAACAAGGAACATGGATAGGTGAGACTGATAAAGTGTTGCCAAATTACTGACAATATTCATAGACTTTGCCCCCCAAAGACGCAGTTGCAAGGGTCTGAAATGTTGTGTTCTTCACGAAGAATATGAAAGCACTTAATGAGAAGAGGATGAAAATTGCCTTTGGTCTCTAATTAAGTCCCATTGTTTCGCAGATGAGATTTCGGCCCAAAATACATTGTTTTAAATGGGAATTCCGCGTAGTGACGTCACTACGCACACCATTTTTTACAACTTTAAATGTATCTCCAAAACTGGGACACTTCGGAAAAAATTAAAGGCACCATTGTTCTCAGCTCATCAAGTACTATAACTTTCTTTGCCAAAAACACAACATTTCAGACCCTTACAACTGCCTAATTTACTGAAAAAATTTCGCGCATTCCTCATGGCTTTTGGTTTTGTTTGCCTCTTATTTATTAACCTTAAATTAAAAAGTGTAACTAATCATGATGAAATATGATGAACGAAAGCAGTGGCGCGGCGGCTCGTTATCTTTGACAACCAATTTTTTGGCCATCCAATTTCCTATGCAAAAGTAGTATCGATTACTCAGGGATTCAGTGAATCCTGAAGATCGATTATTTCACGAAGGTTTAAATGGAGAGTATACGTTGTTGCCATATTGCACGAGCCGCCATTGAACGGAAGAGGAAGTGATTTAGAGGAGAGGCTATATCTGGACACAGAGTTTTAATATTACTCCTTAGAGCCGATAATTTACTTCATCGATAATAAACCGATCGTCAAGGCTGTCTCTCAGTGACGCATATTTTTCAAACTCAAAAAACAGTTTTTTTTTTTTTTTTAAGCGTGCCGTATATATACGGTGCGCTTCTTGTTTTCATTTTCATATCTAATATATAAGTCCAATGCTTTGCTTATGGCAAAACCTTGGCGGGAAAGGTTTGAAAAATTAAAAACGTGTTTTCTTAAAACTGGTTTCATTAATCGTTAATTTATTTCTGCAATCCAGGAGGTCTCGGCGTCTATTTTCTTAAAATTGTAAACGTTTTGGTATTCCTGTTAATTTCAATAAGTTATTAAGCGTCAAAGTCGAATTCCTTTGAACGAGAATTCCATACAGGTCCAGCAACCTAAGTCATTTGTGCCAACCTATGAGTCAAAATTCAAAGGCAGGAGGGGGGTGGAAACATCTCCCGCAGGAACCCTCTTTGCCCCTCGCCTTTGGGCTCCACCGGTCACAAGATTTCTTCACGGTGCATTAAGCGGTCGTAAATGTGTCAAAATCTGCTTGACGAGGGTACATCGATAAGAAGCGACGAGGTATTGATGAAGAGCGGGAGGGGTATAGAAAAGAGAGAGGCTCATTCATATCCTTAAGTAGACCTGTTTAGTGATGACGTCACGATCCGAATTAGTTCCAAACAAATGCTCTATCTCGCTCACTCTCGTGGATTTACCAGATCCAAATTTTCGAACGCGAATTCATGCTAGTTAACCAACAGTTTTCTCAAATTTTATTGCACCATTAGATTCCACTTGCCTTAAAGTATCTTTTCACTGTAACATAATTCCTAAAAGATCACAAGCGAATTTACAATCACAGTTATACCGAAAGACGTTCTACGTTTTGTCCTTGTCTTACTCACGGTCTCTTATGGTAGTATCACCGCCATGACACTCAATCATTCTAACTTCTCTTCGTATCGAAGCTATTGTTCGAGGTACAACACATGCCGTGATGGTGCTGATGAGCCTATATCCTAGAATTTTGTGCAGTTTCTTCTTAAGAAACTGTGAGTGTGACAAGGACAAAACATAGGACTCTCTTCGATATAACTGTGATTGTGCATCGATGCGTGATGTTTCAAAAAGTTTGTGATAGCGGGCTCATATTTTATCACTGAGAAAAAAGTGGCTGTTAAAACTGTAAGAATAGAGCCATAGATGATTTCGCCTTATTTCAATCATGAGACCTATCGTTGCTGTAGTCAGCGCGCTTTAATCTACACGAATTCCGATTGTCTCTATGGGAAATAAAGCGCGGGAAAATATATCCAATCGGAAAATTTTTTGAAACAATCGGAAATTTTTGTAAGGGACGTGGAACCCAATGGAGTGATAAACACAACGTGTAAAGAACGTGTTGTTTACTAGCACTTGTATTTGAAAATTTGGACTGTGTTTCGTATGGGAAAACCCACGAGAGCGAGTGAGACGGGGCCTTTGTTTGGAACCAATTTTTTTCATGACGTCACACTAAACAGGTCTTTGCATCGAAACATTTGAAATTCTGGGGGATCGGCAAATTGAAAGCCCCTCAATGAGCGTCGATGGAATCAAGGGATTTTTGAGGACATTTTTGGCGTTTTGTTGAAAAATAGGTGTTTAAAATCCAGAACACAGGGAGCCAGAGGGGTTAAATTCGCATTAATTGCTCTAAAAAGTGAGAGGGGCTGTCACGTGTCTTCCACCCCTGGACAGCTTCCTCGCTGCGGCTATGGAATTGACTCTGGAATAACTTATTTACCTATCCTGAAAAGTTCGTTGCGTGTACAAAATTTTTCACTGGAAGCTTCTTCAAATTTTGGAAACTATAGGTCCATATGGAACTTTGCTTTTCCAACACGAAAAATGATATCGACCGACGGCAACAGAAAAAAAAAAGAAATAATATGACAATGCGTTATAGTGAATAATGGCATAGTTTTAACTGTAAACTTTCGATACTTTTCAAGAAAATAAATGGGGAGAGGGGGAATTAAAATCCACAAACCTCTTAAACCTCCACACCTACTAATCTATACCCCTAGAATGCTTGATGTGTAAAGGGCACTTGAAATGGTTAGTTCTGTATATTAAAGGATTATTGTTACATGAATTCGCAAGTGTTCCATTTATGCATATTACGTATCTACATCGTGACAATCGCAACAAGTGCTGACAGCACCTAAAACGGAAAAAAAGATAAAAAAAACTGTTTATTATTTAGAATCACGGCTTTTCCGAATATGACACTTTTTGACTTCAAAAGAACGCAACCTCATGTTTGATCCCTGAACAAGCCGTTTAAAAGGTGGAGGGATTTAGAAATATCTATTGTCTATAGTTTATGTGGGTAAAAAAGATCGAGCCTTATATCAAATAATTTTCTTTTTTCAGCTTTCAATATGTTTGTTGCAAACTTTTGCTATAAACTATAGAGTTTTGATTTTTATGTAAAATCGCCTGAAAATTACATTGGCGGCATCAAATAGTCATAAAAGCCATTCATAAACCCACAAAACGCATTATAAAGAAAGCCAAAATGGCAGTCGTAAAGCCGAACAATCTGTGCACGCGCATACGACGAACATCAAAGACAGGCGATCCATTTTCCCCTTGTTCGTTAGAAGGGGGGGGGGGAGAGAAAATATCTCTACAGTCAAACTGTGATTTTAAAAATTTGCATGGTCAAGATGTTGTGTTCTGTGAAGGGTGGCGGGGAGCAAAATATCAAGAATATAGGGTGTTGCAAAACTTAAGTGCCAAACTTATGGAGTGTATTTTTGGGGTGAACATGTACCTATATAAGGCTTTATTTTTCTACATGAATATGTGCTACAGATGTTTCTCTTCTGAGCTAAAGCCCTCCAAAGTTTTAAAACCAAAAAACAAAAAACAAACACAAAAAACAACGCCTTTGACTCATCTCCTTATAGATACATCTGATCTAAATTTATTTTTTTCATAATTTCTCACCAAATAAGCTCAATTGGACAGCACTTGTCACAAAAGAACCGAGTGACATTTTTGATAAAATTGAGTTATTGATTGATAGAGCTAGCAATACTGAATCTCGAAGCAACAAGTGCTTCTTCTGTAATAACAACTATTTTCCGTCAAAATTCCAGGTAAAAGTGAGCTGGTGAGCCTCATTGATGTCATTGTCCATATGATGAAATAAAATGAGAACTTGGTTCCTTTGGCTGATTAGGTTAAACCTTAATCCGAGTCACGTAAGGAACCAACTCCGACTTGGTTCCTCTCAGTGGCGGCTCGTGCGATTTGGCAACCATATTTTTTTACCATTTAAACCTATGCAAAAGTATCGATATCTTGGGGGTGCATTGCACCTCCTGAAGATCGATTGTTTTACATAGGTTTAAATGGAGGGATTCCACTGTTGCCACATTGCACGAGCCGCCACTGGTTCCTTTTATAGAATTGGGAACGGACTTAAGTCCGGATTAACGGATTTTAAAATAATCAACAGTGTAAACCAACTCTGCCGTTTGGTTTCTCTTAGAGTTTCGTTTTTCGTGATTATGCCAAAAAAAGAAGAAAGGAACCAAGTCACTTTAAACGCTAAAAATTAAGTACCTTTCCTACATAGTAAATTCCACTTTTCCGGTGTTGAAATGCAAAAACACAACACGGTAGTTGAATGAAATCAAAACGTAAGTAATTCTAAGTTTTTTGTTTAAATGCTAGCTCTTCAACTTTGGACTCAATTTTCTCGAGATCAGCTCCATGTTGAATGCTGTCTAATTATTATCATTGCTAGCAAAAGCATTAAAGCTGTTCAGACTTTAGTGGCACGCTTTTCCAACACCTGCGTGTTGGAATTTTCCCTGCTTGTTTTTTTTTTTTTTTTTTTTTTTTTTTTTTTTTTTTTTGTTTTTAATTTCAAACATAGAAAAAATGGCTAAAATGGGTTCAAATTTTTTTTGAACTAAACTTTGTAGGACATCAATCGAAAGGTCTTTAAAAAACGCATCTTTTGGCGCAAAGTTCTTGTCAATATCTCTTTTCGTTCAAAACTTATGGCGCATTGAAGGTTTTGACTTTGACCCCCTGCCCCCCCCCCGCTCTCAGTTGACCAAATTTATAAAAAACTGGCCATATTCTGAAAGCTGACGCTTAGCTCTATCATCCCTGAAATTTTCAAATTTTTCTGAGGGGGGCCTAATGGCAGCTGGATGAACCCCTTCCGGGTGACCACCCTTGCATGTATGCACCAATCTCGGGTTCGGACTCCAAACAAAAGAACATAACCTACGAATTTGAACGATGAAATTAATGAATTTGCTTTCAAAAAGTAAATTTTAAGGAATTAATGGTTCAATTATACACATTTTGTCACTAGGAGCACGGTGATAACGGTGATAACTACAGGAAAGTTATACGTTGCGTATAATAAACGACGAAGACGGCACTTAATTTCATGTCTTGTGAGCTTTTGTTTGGGGTCCGAATCGAAGGTTGGTGGGCCATTGTGAATTGATCCATCCAAACTTTTGATTTAAGCCAGTGGCGTCGCGTGCCATCTGGCAACAATGTGACTCCTCCTCCATTTAAAATCCTTAATTATATCGAATTTTCCTTGTGCACTGTGCAGCCCCTGAATTCGACCTTTTACATGAGTTTAAATGGGCAGAATGCAGCGTTGTCAAATTGCACGCGACGCCACTGATTTAAGCTTAAAAAAGAGTGGCAAACAAACCGAGTAAAATATCCATAAGAGAAATCCACCACGGCTACTGATGTCTTCAAAGTTACGTCCCAGAAAACCCCTCCAGCAGATGGTTAATGACTGTTTTAGTGACGAGCGGGAAATTTAAAATTCACGAATATAATTGGCTTAGATGCGTTTTTAAAACACACAACTGCATGATATCTGATTGGTAAATTTTGAATTTCCCGCTTGTCACTAAAAAAAAGTCTACAGCTTGTTGGCTGGAATAAAACCGAAACTTACAGTGCCATTTTTTCAGTCTATTCGAGACTTTTGCGTGGATTGATGCGGAAAAAATTACAAATCATATAAGCTAATTATAAATTAAAAATTAAAACAAAAAACAACAAGTCCATCAGTCACCACAAAGAACGAGCAGATGGTCCTTTCGTGATTTTCTGCGGAATAAGTCAACACAGAGCTAAAATATCAAAACTTGTCATTCCCAGTGGCGGATCCAGAAAATTTTTATGGGGGGCACACACCTGTGAAATTTTAAAATTTGAAGCGTCGGTGGAAGACATTTCGGGCTATTTTCTATTGAAAAAAGGCAAAATTTGAGGCTTCTGGGAGGGGCAAGTCCCCCCCCCCCGTGGATCTGTCACTGCTTATAGGATGGAATGAGCAGATAAACTCGTCGATTTAAGTTATTAATGGAAGAAGCGGAATTGTTTCGTTTCAGCACAAAGAAGAAAAAGGGAAACAGCGTGTATCTTAATGTGTGCAAATAGTGATTTATTGATAGATATCGCAAATAAACACTGGTTACTGAATAGATTACAATCGGAAGGAGGGGGCGTGTTGTCATAGAGGAAAATCTGCTTAAAAAAACTCCAAGCTTTAACTTTTTAGATTTTTTGTGTTATCAGGACAATGGAATAGTTAGAAATGGTCTGTTGCACACTTCGGCTAGAGTGTTTTGAAGTATCAGTTCTTATGTAAAAATGACAATGACATTAAAAAACACCAATAATGACATTAATTCATTAATAAACTCACAAATTGCGAAAAACACTAGAAACTATTGTATATCGTATTGTACATTGTATTGTATGTTGCAACAATTTTGTTTATTTCCAATATTTTCCTCTTTCGTTGGAGTTCTCAGCTCTTGAAGCTTAGTTTCGAATAAGGGCCGAGTGCACATGCAGTATAAATATTATGACCATCGAAGAGGCCTCGTTAAAAGTGACAGCTCTATATCATGATTGAATTTTCTATGCAAGTGTGGTCTAGTATATATGGTCTGTAGATACATTATGCGATTAAAAAAATGTATTTCTGGTTGCCAACAATAGTTTCGTGTGCTATAAAAATGACACCTATTCAATGTTCTGACGCCCCTTTCCACTGGCGTAATCTTGGGGGGGGGGGGCAAAGTATATGTTTGCCCCTCCAAATTTTAATGAAAAAAGGAAAGAAAAATAGGGCGAGAGAGAAGAAAAGGAAAGAAGTGGGAAAAGAAGGAAAAAGAGACAAACATACAGACAGAAAGGAGTAGTTCCAGAAATTAATAGGGAAAAAATATCCAATTACATCGCTATTTCACCCGTGAAATACACCTACAGTCAGTCTAAAATGAATTTTAAAAGTCAGTCTGCGAGAATGCAATTTTTCTACTATGAAATTGCTTAAATATCGTCAGAGATAACCTGAATTTTAAATTTCTTTTAGGGAAGAACCCCCGGACTCCCCTCTCACAATCAGAGGGAGTGTTCCTCTAGACCCCTTAGAGCATCTGTTCAGAGGATGTTTTGCCCCCCCCCCCTGAAAATCTCAATGTAATGCCGCTGCACTTTCCTCCCTCGATTAAAACTCCAGGGAGTTTAATTTGCGTTTTTTTTTTTTTTTTTCTTTTCCCCCTTATTAAAAAAATAATAAAGAATCGGAAAGGGGGGAAATCGTTACTTTTACTTCGATACCGTCCAGTAAGGTTGGAGTAATAAAGAATAATAAAACGCTCTACAATACGGAAATTAGTACCTATACTTTTAATCTTTTGCGAAAATAGGTATTTAATCTTTTAATCTTTTAATTGTTTTTTCACATATTCACGAGTTTGTGCGGGTGACAGTGAAAAGATCTTTTTTGCTTCTTTACCTCATCAAACAATTCTGCAGAGTAGCTCAGCGCTAAAAACGAGACAACTTAAAAGTAGGCCACATGTTAGAATCATAAACCCGGATCCCAAATCAGCTATTGAAAAAGGTCTAAGTATGGACATTGTATCAGGAAAAGCGTTTTCGACAAACTTTTGTACTACTGGCTCTATTTCTTTGAGCTTTCCAAATATTACATTTACGATGTGACCATTCTCTGCTAACCTAAGGATGTGATCACTAAATTTTTTTGCAAAAACAGAATACTTTGGAAATGAAAAAGAGAATGGGAAACTCAAGACACTCCCGTGAATACAGTATAGTTCATGCTCCTCATTCACCTCAATTTCGTCAGAATAGGTATTCCATTTCAAAAATTTGTCTATCGAGCTTTGATCGGCCTGCGCAGGGAAAGTGCACAAAAAAGCGTCAGATTGTACGTTTCGTAGAAGCTGTTCGCTCATTTCATTCGCGAGCTTTTTAAGGAGTTTATTCTTTTCAGGCATGGTTCCATCTGGATCCGAGCTGTCATTAAATGAACTGAGAAGGATGTTTATTTTGCCCGACACTTTACCCGAGGAGACATGATTATCAGTAAGTCTTTTACTAATTGATCGATAATTGAGATCGGTGCTAAATAATCCAAGATCTATCCCCAAGTCAGCCGATTGTATTTGCAAGTCCGATCCTTCTAGTTCTTCAATACGATCGATATCGGAATATCGCACTCGGTTCGTAACTAATGTTATCATCTCGCTTTGGAGGAGGGTAGCTAAAATTAAAATTGAGAAGACCATGGTGAAGAAAAGAAGTTTGCCACTAAGCAAATGACCAAAAAGTAACCTCTGTTGACTAACACATATCAAATAGCAATAGACACTCCAACACGGAGAGAAATGTTCGTAGCTTATCAGCTCGCTGTCAGTGAAAAAGGGTCGAACGGACTTCAGCGCCAAGCATCTGAAAAGATGATGCACAGAAATACTGAACAAAGACGCAAATAAAACCATCATCCACACTGCGGGAGTGAAGCTTTTGAACAAAACTAAACATTGCGGCCAGTAACCGCGTCGAGGTGCGATGAACATCATCGAGCTCGTGTCTAAAGCCGCGGAAAAATCGTAATTCCAGGGATCGGAAACTCTTACTCCGGCTTCAAACACAATCAAATCAACATTTACATTCAAGTCGTTTGAGGCAAGAGCTAAACGGAGCTCAGCTTCTTCAGACATCAGTTTCTGAGTGTAAAGCAAAGTATAATTCAAAGAGAAATTGAAATATTCTTCGAAATAATCTACGAAGAGCGTATGAAAGACCACTTGTTTCAGATGTAGATCCATCGGAAAACTGGCTTCTAGATAGTAAGGAAGAACATATATTACGGATAAACTTTTATTCTCCATGGAAAACCCAGAAGTACTGAAGTACGTGCTTTTTACGCCTGCATATTGCATGATATTTTCAGAAAAAGGATTGTAATTGTAGCAGATCCTCTCACTGTGACATATGAGTACTCCAAAACCTTGAAAAATTTGCCACATGAACTTGAAAATCAATAGGACGTCACAAGTCAAAGATTTATCATTTGGAAATATTTTCGATCGATTTTTAGCCGCCTTAATATCTAGACTTGACAAAATACTGCTCACGTTGTCATTGTCTTTCTTGTAAACGTAGAATATTAAATTATTTTCACTGTTAAAAATGTGACTGATGAACAAAGATCGGTCTGGATGAATCAATTCGCTGGAATACGCTGTATTTAATACGTATTTGCCATCGTTCAGAGGAAACTGAAAATCGTAGGAATCATTGCGGTAGTATATTGGACAATAGCTGCTTGGACCTGAACTATCGTCAATTTGTTTTTTGTCATCGTTCAGAGGAAACTGAAAATCGTAGGAATCATTGCGGTAGTATATTGGACAATAGCTGCTTGGACCTGAACTATCGTCAATTTGTTTTTCTGGTGAGGGTAAAGAAATTTCATGGTACAGATTACTTGTGTTTAAAACTGTCGCTTTCCTTGTGTTCTTGTGGTCAGCGAAGTCTCGCATTAGGTTAATGATATCCCCGCAATCGTTCAATACAATCAGTATATTCTTGACACGATTCTGCTTGCCACTTTCTTTCAAAAACGTGTGATGATTTATCAATAGTGTAGAAATCAAATTTTCGTGCAGTGATCGAATCAATTGAGACGTCGGAAAATTTGGGTTCCGATTCCAAATGTAGAAATTGGGTGAGTCGGAAAATTTCAGAGTGTCGTTGCAAATTTTGAGTATGAAGTCAAGATCCTCTGCAGAAGAAAGACAGTTAGCTCGAACATTGAAAGAGAATAAAGCAAAGAAACAAACAAATAAATTCTGTTTAAAACAAATTTTGTCATCTCCGAACATTTTAGACTGAAATAAATATCGATCACTGAGGTTTTTGATAGGATGAAACACTTTTTAAAGAGTTGCAAGGTTTTGCTTAGAACGATAAAAATTTAAAATTCGTTGTATAATTCCCTCAACTCCCTTTTTTTCATTTATCCGCGATAAATCCATAAAACATTGACACACGCTGATAGGCCTATTGGCATGATACATACAGGGTGTCCGGTAAGTCCCGGAACGGCTGCGCCATTTCTTTATTTACGCAGATAAAAAAACCAAACTTTGGGAATGCTCCTAGATAAATAAAAACTACTTTTTGGGGGGGTCAACATTTTGGTTGCCCCTCCCGGGGGGCGGGGGCGCCCCTAACTTTTTTTTTTCAAATGGCAACCCCTATCTTGTGATACCTCATTCGAAAGAGAGTAAAAAACTGAGCATTTTGGCGCAAACCGCATGTCGATATCTCTTTTAGTATTCGAGATATCGAACTTCAAAATCTATGGAAACCCATTTTAAAAAAATCATAACTCTTATTCAGAAAGTCGCTATTTAAAAAACTAGGGTCTAAACTACTCTACATAACAAGCTCTTTCCAGGGAAAAACACCTCTGCCCAAAAAATTAACTTACAGTTATTGTTTTTTTTTTCCGCCAAAATTTTTTAAAACATTTTGGCGGGAAAAAAAACAATAACTGTAAGTTAATTTTTTTGGGCAGAGGTGTTTTTCCCTGGAAAGAGCGTGTTATGTAGAGTACTTTAGACCCCTAGTTTTTTAAATAGCGACTTTCTGAATAAGAGTTATGATTTTTTTAAAATGGGTTTCCATAGATTTTGAAGTTCGATATCTCGAATACTAAAAGAGATATCGGCATGCGGTTTGCGCCAAAATGCTCAGTTTTTTACTCTCTTTCGAATGAGGTATCACAAGATAGGGGTTGCTATTTGAAAAAAAAAAGTTAGGGGCGCCCCCGCCCCCCCGGGAGGGGCGACCAAAATTTTGACCCCTTTAAAAAGTAGTTTTTATTTATCTAGGAACATTCCCAAAGTTTGGTTTTTTTATCTGCGTAAATAAAGAAATGGCGCAGCCGTTCCGGGACTTACCGGACACCCTGTATTTTAAAAAAAACACCTGCGTTACTCCGTATCAAATATCTACACATGAATACCTCTGACACAGGTAGGTAGTCACAACCAACAGAGAATGGTGTTTGCAGATATCTTCGGCAGAAGTGTTTTTAGTATCCATGAATCGAGTACTAAACCACCTAACTTTGAAGTACTGCACAAATTGAGAGTAGGAAAAAATATTATCAATTGACATCATTTCCAGGAAAAAGAGCCCTTAAAACAAGGGGTGCGATCTTGCTGAAAAATCAGCATTGTAAGTTCGTTTTAAGGGCCCTCTTGCATAGGAAATGGTCTGAACTTAAGTTATGACGAAAAGTTAACTCTTCAAAAAACTGTTTATTTCATTTCTCTTAGAAGCCTATGAAATTATGTGACGTTCTTACTATAGAACATGGCAGCATGATATTGAATCTTCCTTTGAAGGGTGTGAGAAAAAACGGCGAGATCATAAAACGCCTTAACTTTATTCTTAACGAAAAGTATCAGCTTGCAGTTCAGACAAACTACCCGTTTGAACGACAAAATAATGATAGAAATTGAGAGTCTGATTGTGCGAGTAAATTTTTGCCGTGAGCTCCTTCAATTTCTAAGCAATGCAAAATTGTTACTGCCTTGTAGGAATAATTGACTATTCAAAAAACTGATACATTTTATTTCTCTAAAAAAGCTTCTGAAGTTAGGAAACGTTGATTTTGATGCGCATGAGTCGCGAATTGATTCATTGCGCTTGAACAGTGCCAATGGGTCTGTTGCAAACTTTTGCTACAACGATTGAGAGTGTGTGATCTAATGTAAAATCGCCTGAAAAGTCCAATGGTGGCATCAGAAAGCCACGAAATGAGATAATAAACTCACAAGAAGCGTTTAATGAAATCCAAGATGGCGGCAAAATATCGAGCAATCCGTATGCATGCACCACGAACATTCAAGGATAGCCAACCTCACAACATCGTTGTGAACCAATCACAACGTAAACAAACACATAACCTCTACCTCCAATGAGGTTGTAAACGTTGGCAATCCTTGGATGATCACGGTGCATATATTCAGATTCCTCGATATTTTGCCGCCATCTTGGATTTCAATAAACGCCTTTTGTGAGTTTATTATTGTATTTCATGACTTAATGATGCCACCAGTGGACTTTTCAGGCGATTTTACATTGGAATAATAACTTTTTATCGTTGTAGCAAAAGTTTGCAACAGACCCACTGTCATCAAACAACTCATCTGAAAAGACCTTTGAAACAGAACGAGATTCCGGAGTTTTGCAATCGGGCGACAAGGTGAGACCGGGTTATATTTGGCGGTTTTATCCGACTTTTCAGTTTCACCATTCGGTGGCTACCGTTGCTCAGTGCCAGAACGGTATGCTTATTTACGTCAAGATTGTCGCATCATTCTATCCGCCTCGGATGGCGCAGTGGTGCTCGAATAAAATTAAATCATAACTAGGGGCTTTTGGTCGCTTCGCGGCCATTCAAAGTTTTAAAAGTCAGAGAAATCAATAAAAAAGGCAGTTCAACAATTCATCAGCGAATTTTAAAACGGTTCCCATGTTCTAACCAGCTAAGCAAACCTAAGCCTATCCGAGCGACCCATTGTCTCTCACTCTCATGGGAGTTTCGCTTCTGTTCTTCTTCTTATTCTATGACCACAGCTCTGTCGTTGGCCATCAGGCTACACGCATGGACGATTTGGATGCACCGTAAAAAAAAAGTAACACTGGAGTGACTTTTTGTGACTTGGAGTCATTTTTTTCGGATCTAAATGCACCCTAAATTGGAGTCGGTAACTCTTTTTTGGAATCATTCGAGGAATTATGATTCATTTTAGTTAAAATGGATTAAAAATTTACATTATTGACAGTTGCATTTACCCAAACATTAGACATATTGATCTTTATCGAGTTAAATAATGTCTGAGAAGTGAATTGACTCCATGCTTAGTGAAAGGACTAAAAACTTAGAATAGTTTGTTTTTTTTCCACTCCAAAATGACTACACATGAAGAGTCAATCCATCTACAAAAGAGACTGAAAGGAGCTAAACTTGTCGTTAAATCAGCGAGGCTTTGATTCAATTGAATCTTGCGCTCTGGTAAATGAACTCACGTCAGGTTAATTTTTATATAACACGGAAACGGAGTCAAAACACACTCACAAGAATTACTACACTTGAAAAAGAAGTTTAAGGAACTGAACTTAGAGTTAAATCAGCAAAAGACTTAGATTCAGTTAAATCTGATGCTCGAGTGAATGAAGTCTTGTCATAGAGTCATTTTAAAGTTCTTGGATTTCGTTTCTATACCGTCTACAACCTTAAATACCGTAATTTCGTCGCATTCTGTCAACTGATAGGTTAGTGTATCGGATAGGGTGTTAGGCTAGGAATAGGTAGGTTGCGCGTTCGAATCCCGGCGGTGGCAGTAAAAATTTGTAACCGGTGTAGGCCGGACAATTGGTCAGTCGACCCCGTAAGCACAAGACAATATTTTTGTTGGCTTTATCAATCCCTAATATTGTTCCTCTCCCCTCCCCTCCCGTTTTCACCCCCTCTTCACACAACCACGCCTGCCCTTCCCTCCCCGTAGTACCTACCCAACTATTACCAGCCCCTCCCTTACCATCCCTCCCTCCCCTCGCCTCACCACCCCAACAGCCCCCCATGCCCTCCCCAACCCAACCTCCCCCACCCCCTACCTCCCCCTCCCTCCCCCTCCCTACCCCCGCCATCGACCTCTCCCCCACCCCTCCCAACCCCTCCCCTCCCCTACCCCCACTCCCGGTTAATGGATAGTCCAATTTGGAATCAATCGCTCGAGAACTTAGATTACTTAAACTCTTAGCTAGCGTCAAATCACCCATTTTCGCATAAAATGATTCCAACGTTTCTTCTATTAATCAATCCAAACTTATGTCAATTAGAGTGAAACTAATCTAACGTGTGTTGCATGACTCGTCAAATCGAGTTCATATTTGAGTTCACTCTAACGCTGGTGTTAAATTTGGCCTAGTTCCCGTATTAAGTCCTTCTTGGAGTGAATTATTTTTAACAGTGTGGTGATCCCTGCGTTATTCTGTCGTACCCCAAGAAAAGTGTGCCACACCAAACCAAACGCGAACCAATCGAACGCGAAAAATCATTTTTTTTTTACAGCCTAGACGCGATGTATGGACATTCATCAGTCAATATCTACCCATATTACATCAATGGAAGCAGAGGCAACAGGGACCACTCACCATTGATTTGCTCGTTGGTCAACAACCCGCATCGAAGCCGTTGGAAATTTGTTTCCTTTGTTATTTTGTGGAGTCCCCAAAAATAAAATCGTCCCATGCACGATCGGCTAGTTCGTGGTCTCTGCTGTCTCTATGGGGGAAATCACCTATAGAGTATAGAGGTCTCTCCACTTGCGAATTTAAAAACGCGAATAAGTAAA